>CM070078.1:28309355-28488975 GCA_036250285.1 Pyrocoelia pectoralis | reverse complement strand
CGTGTAGTAAGTATAAAAAATTAGTTGAAACTCAAAATACTAGGGTTCCATTGAAAGTACTATATCGAGCTGAATTAATTGAAAAATTAAAAGTGGCCGCCGAAGAATCACTTCAGAAGGAAGGAGACCTTTCGTAAGTCCTTTTTTTGTATAACACGTGAACTGTAACAATATTTTATTATTTTAGTGGCACAACATCTTGGATACAAAAAATGAACCCATTTAATAAGAAACACGAAACATAAACATAGTTGCATTGTAGTTATTCGTTGCATTACACCATTGTGGATTATTAGTAAAAAGGAAGTTCTATATCATCTTATTTGTTTTCTAATTCTTGCTAGGACTTTTGACTCCTGGTGGTGTAGGGCGCTCGAAAAGCAGGAAACTCACCTGGGCAAACTGTTCAACAAAGCTACAGTCGTCTGGGAGACCTATAAGGCAATACAAAAAGGATATTAGAAGGCGTCAGAGAGAGGCTTGTAAGAGCTTTTGCGGCTCTATAGAATGCTCCTCATCTGTATCCCGCATATAGATAAAATTCTGACCAAAGATCTGTACTATGACCCAGCTAGCCTCAGAAGGGAGGATGGCTCTTATACGAACAACCTCCTAGAGATGCTCAGTTTCCCGGAGCCGCCACTACGCCATACCCTATCTGGCCAGAGGCAGCCCCCTCCACTCCCACGGAACTGACTGGGCGGATGCCGAACAGATAGTGGCTTTGACGAGGGTCACCTGGGCAGTGAAATTGTTCTCATCAATACAAATCGCCACGATTGGACAGCCAGCTCTCCTGCAATGGGGACTGCATTTTATTTTTTTATACCAAAACAATGGAGGGAGGTAAAAATAGTTTTTATCCCCAAACCTGGTAAAAGCGGTTACTCCACACCTAAAGCATATCGTCATAATCAGTATAATGCCTTTTCTTCCAAAGACACTTGAAAGACTGTGCGATAGACACAAGGGATACGGCGCTAAAACGATTTCCTCTACACCCTAACCAAACACGCATACTCCCCAGGAAAATCTACAGAATCAGCTCTGCACTATGTTGTAGGGCTGTTTGAAAGATCGTTGGACTCTAAACAATCCACACTGGGAGCATTCATAGACTTAGAAAGGGCGTTTGACAAAACAACCTTCAAATCAATAGACATTGCCTTACGTCATCATAGCATAATAGAGGTCGTTCGAGGCTGGATTGTGCCAGAGTCAGTAGATTAACAGAGTACCGCAACCTCCGCCATTTTTAGTCCTTTCCGCGCTTCACTCACTACACGCTCAGTAAAGTAGATGATGGGCGGCATTTGTCGCGTCAAAGGCTTGCGGTACTCTATTAATCTACTGACTCTGGATTGTGCAGCTGCTGAAATTCAAAGCAGTGCACATCAGGGTCAGCAACAATATACTAAGGTGCACAGTACTGAGAGTATGCCCCCAAGGTGGGGTGCTGTCACCACTTCTGTGGAGCATAACTGTAAACTATACCTTAGGTAAGCGTTTCCCAAAGTGTGGGTCGCGACCCGGCACCGGGCCGTAGAAAAATTTTGCCGGGTCACGCAAAAAAATTGTAAAAACACAAAAAAAAAATTTTTTCTACTCCCATACTTTAATCGACTTATTAAGTGTGCTTAGCTTGTATCTAAATGATATTCATTTCGATACAGATTTTCATTATAAAACGAGTCAAATTAGCCAATAGCTGTCAAGCATTTTACTTGATCGCCATAGTTACAGGAGTTATAAATAAAGATACAATGTTCAATTAAATTTTATAATAATTTTTTTTTAATTAACACAGGTCGTAGAAAAAATAGTGTATGCAACTCTCATGTAATGGCTATTAATACACTCGCACAAGATTTACAACACTCGCCTTCAGCTCGTGTCGTAACTTACCTCGTGCTCGTGTATTAATAGCCATCATTACATGCTCATTGCATAATATACTATTTAAGTAGGTACCTATTAGTTTTTTTACATCAGTTATACCAAAGACTTTGGTTATACGTTATACACTGTGGAAAAGTGTGCATTTGTACTCTTTCACATAGCTTTATCGCCGTGCTGCTAACGTTGCCAGTTTACTATAGTTTTAATGAATACAATTTTTTAATTACTTTTATTTTTTTTATATAATTATTTTGACATTTTTGTGTATGAAATAAAATAAACAAACAATTACTAGATTTTTAATTAAAAAATAAAATTTGTTTTGTAAATAAAGGGGGTTTTTTCATAAGGTGGGTGGCCAAAAATTTTAAAGCCTCGTACCAGGCCGCGGTAAAAAAAGTTTGGGAAACACTGCCTTAGGTTATGCAGATGATCTATCCATCTAATAACCAGCAAATTTGAGGCTACTCTGTGCACTCTTGTGCAATCAGCTCTCAGAGTAACCGAAGAAAATGATGTAAGGAACACTCCCTGTCATAAATCTTCACAAGGAAAAGGAAGATAGAGGGCCTGCGAGCTCCTCTACTCTTACAGAAACACCTCCAGTTTTCAGAGTCAGTGAAGTATCTAGGTAGGTAGGTGTTACACTTGACAATAAACTGCACTGGAGAAAGCACACCCAGCTTAAAGCGGAGAAAGCAAACAGGGCTTTCTGCGAATGTCGCCGCGCAATCTATTGATTTTGCGGTCCATCCCCAAAGACTGTCCTGTGGCTGTACACCGCCACGATAAGACCCATGTTCTGTTATGGAGCAATTGTCTGGTGGCCTAGAACCAGAGCATCCACAACCAAAGCACTGCTCAACCATGTGCAAAGACTAGCGTGCACGGGCGCAATACGAACAACCGCTACAGCCGTCATGGAAGCCATCCTGGATCTGCCTCCACTGGATCTCCACATGAGAGAGCATACTGGCAGCCTTGCGTCTGAGAAATAAAGGGTTGTTGAACAGAAAAGGCATTGAGGTGGGCCATTCTCGAATTCTGGGCGAGGCAGTCAAGCGACTACCTATACTAAAAGGACGATCTAACTCACTCATCCTTCGATTTATACTAGGGAAAAACTACCTACTACATCTCCTTTGATGTGGAAGTGGCATCCCAACCAGACATATACATCTTCACGGATGGATCTTAAACAATGGAAAGAACAGGTACAGATATTTATTCCCAAGAACTGAACTTCCATATCAGCCAAACCACTACGCAAAATTTCTACTGTTTTTCAGGCGGAACTAGCAGAAATACCGCTAAGTGTAAAAACAATTCTTATCCACAGCATAAACAATAAAATCATCAGAATCTCCAGTGACAGCAGAGCTGCTCTGCACCCACTAGATCAATACAAATTCACCTCTACGCTGGTTTCCGAGTGTCGCCAGGTATTAGAGCAAGTAACAAACAGCAATACCCTTGAGCTTTTATATGTTAAAGGGCATGCTGGAACAATAGGGAATGAAAAAGCCGATAAGTTAGCCCGAATGGCCTTAAAACAACCGTTTTATGGTCCAGAGCCGGCTCTTCCACTCACAGTATCAACTGTAAGCAACTGGCCCGCTTCTGTACAGGGCTATCCAGAGGAAACCTGCGGCTACTTGTAGGTATACTATACTTTCCATTGAGATCCAGAAACAACCAGATTCATTAAATAAGAGAAATGATGCAGTACGAATTCCACCTATATGGAATATGGTTATAAGTTATAAGGAAAATAAAAAAACATTCATAACAACAAATGCGGCATCTAGTTGCGAATTCACCCAATATCTCCCATAACTCGAAGTAAGAAACGAATGACAAATTTCTAAATCTGGTTACGTATAAACTCAAAAATTCTTTTCAGACAATGGCAGTGTCACATATTATCAATAAGTCAATTATTTGTATAAATATTACAGTCAATCTTAGAAAATCTCCTATCAACGATTTCATAAACACACGAGTACACAAATGATGTATTGATAAAGGAAGTACAGTATAATTTCCGAAACGTAGAATTTTATTTATTAAATTACAGGAGGTGAACTCTAAAATGAATTTTATTTAATGTATGTGGCTCGCCAAAAAATTTTAAATACTGAATTTGCTCAAGCCAGGTTAAAGGTTGGGCACCACTGCTGTAGAGGATGCTACACAGACGACAAGACGGCGCAAACATACTGTGTGAGTGTCCCGTACTTGTGAAATCAAGACGATCCATGTTGGGGGAATCCTGGCCGAACATGGCTAACATTAGAGCTGCTCCCCTATCCAGCATCCTCAGGTTTATCTCACTTATGGGATGGCTTGATAAAAAACTATTGTGAAATTGAAAATTTCGCCCCCAACTCCAACCCCTTTTTTTCGGGTGGAAAGGGAGAAATTGCATATCTCCACAGAAAAACCCTCTTTTTTACTTTTTTTTCCCTCCAACATTTTTTTGTCATTTACAAATATTGTGCCTGAGGTGGGGATGGATACAAGTTTTATCAAAAAAATGTATTCTTTACAAAAAGTTCTGCATGTTCTAAAACAGTGTTTCTCAACGTGGGCGATAACGTCCCCTTGTGGGCGTTTGAGACTTTCCGGGGGGCAGTAGAAGACCCAGAGATAATTAGTGGGCAGATTACAAAACTATTGTCTTAAAAAGTCATGATGCACCAAAGTGTTGTAGAAATGCAAATATTTTTTGAAACTGTGCAACAAATCTATAATTTTTTTGAGCATAGCTTCATAAGACAGAATGAATATATTATCTTAATGTATTCTGAGTTTTCCCCTCTGAGCTTATAACGAGGTTTACATAAACGAAAGTACAGTTGGTTCGGCATAATCCAACAGTTATGGTTTTTTTTTAAACTGAATTTTGACGAAAATTTACATTATGTGTATGTAAATATGTACTACAATGTGTATAGGTATGTATTCTTACAATAATATACATACACATATTGAGTACATATTTTACGACATTGAGGATATAAAGAAATTTAATTAGGCAGGAACACGCACAATAGTACATTGAATATTGAAACTGTTGTGAGTCATTGAGCAGACGTCGGATTATCGCGAGTCAACTGTAATATTAAAATGTAAATTGATGCGAGTATTTTGGCCTTTACAAACTATATACAGGGTGTTTCAGAATAAGATGCTGATCCTTAAGGGTGTGAATCCTTATGTGATTTTAGGAAGAAAAGTTAAAATAAACCTATGTCCTAAACCTTTTCACTTTTGAGCTACAAGGTTTTAAAGTTTCAACAGTTCCTCTAAATTATTTTCGTGTTTGTTCAGGTTATCTAATGTTAGTTTTTTTTAATTTCATGGTAAAATTGATTAAATAAACAAATTTTATTTTGTCATTGCAATAATTTCCTTGACAACAAAGTTTCTAGCCTCTTTTTCAGAAATCATAGACACATAGCGGCATGCCATTAAATGCTTTTTATTTTTTTTATCGGAAACCGTTCGTTGGACGAAAAAAAGTCAAAAAATCAAATTTACCCTAAAATGAATGGGAATTTTAAAAATAATTTTTATTTTAACAAAAAGCAGTGGCGTGCATATTTTTCCAAAAATATCTAGTTCACATCCTGTACGGACGCCACTGGTTAAAAAATTAAAAAATCTTTTTTATCAAAAAATGGCTGTTGATGCTTAGAGGGCGTGTGCCAAATTTGATAAAAATATCTAGGAAATTATTAAGGATACGATAAAAAAACACTTTTTTTCTTAAAACTTTAACACCTTGTAGCTCAAAAGTTAAGAGGTTTAGGACATAGGTTTATTTAAATTTTTCTTCCTAAAATCACATAAGGATTCACACCCTTAAGGATCAGCATCTTATTCTGAAACACCCTGTATAGAAACCTATATTACTTATAACCTTTCTATATTTAAAATTTAAATGTATTTCCAAAGATATGCCGCCATACATAATAATGTTAGAAATTTAATCCATATATGTTAATGGCATCCAGAGTAGAGCGCTCCTCTCTTAATCCAACCTGGTCCTTCGTCAGTGGTTGATCCACAAGCTTCTGAATCCTGTTATAGATAATCCTCTCGAAGATCTTCCCACGGTATACAACATACAAAGGATGAAGTTTCGTCCGGTGGGTTCTCCCTTCCAGGATGAGCACTAGTCTCTGCCACTTCCACTTGTCCGGAAAGACTCCTTCCTTATGAAAAACGAACTGATTCTGTCACAATAAATTTTAAAATTGATATGGATAACAAATGGACCAGATCTAAAAACTAAAAATTGAATAGCCCTTCGAATTAAATGTCACATGACGTATAATATTTGTCTTAAAATAAACACTACAACTCATTGTCTATCTCCAAAACAATTGAAAATAAAAATATTGTTTTAAGCACTTTTCTCTAATTCACTATCCCAGAATATTTCCCCTTCCCTGGGACATACTGTATGACACCTTGCACAAGGTGTCTTACAATATGTATAATTTTTCATTCATAATCAATTTTTGATTGGAAATAAACTACACCACATTCAAAAATGTATTATCTACAATTAATAAACAATTAAATCGGTACAACGCTATAATAAAATTTCAAAGAGAACTACATCAAATTACATAAAATTAGCAAAGTTTAACTAATAGAGCAATCCAATTCGCCTTGTTTAGGTACACACTCTAAAATTGTGGCGACTGCTCGGGTAATATATGTCATTGTTCCATAACAACCACTAGGTGCGCTATCATAGAAATGCTGACAAATATACGCTGCTCCGCCACAAAGCAATCCACCAGATTGCGATAATTCCTTGTGCTCCTTTGGTTTAGCACAGCACAAAGTAGCATCACCATTACAGTTAATCTAACAACAATTTAGTGAGGAATAATTTAAAAAAAAACAATTAAACATACTTGATCTTCTAAAAATAAAGCATTGGCAGTATGTACTAATTGTTCAATCTGTATAATTCCTCCTAAGGATGTAGCCACATTATATTCCGACACGAGCGTTAATACCATTAAAGCTTCAACAATAAGCTGCCTATATTCAGGTTGCGGTATCGAATTCAACACCGGTTTCGACTGCTAATGCAAATTTTAATTCACCTGGAGTCATTTCTTGAGTAAGATTTGGCAATAAAACCCTTCCTGCTATATCCAAACCGTGACACTAAAACACTTGTAAAATGATTCGTTGAAATACTTAAGTAGAAATCGTACTCTCTCTAATACGGACCATACTCTTGGATAAAAATTTCGCGGAACACGATTTAAAGCTCCATCTAGCCTTCGGCGTCTCAACCACTGTCCTTGTCTATCTGAATCAACTACATCTTCTGTATCAGAATCAGCAGCTGCCAATAGTCCACCAATTTGACTTTTCTATGGAGTTGTAATTAGTCACAATTTTTATTTAACATTGTAAAATGATCTTACTTTGCTAACACGGGCAGATTTCGAACTAATGATCGATAAATTACCCCGTCCAACTGAAACATAAAATTGATCGCATTTGTTATACAGTGTACATTTGAAGAATTTTCTAATAATGCAGTTGGCATCCACATGGGGTTAAGTTACCATATAAATGTGTAAGCAATGCAGGTCATGAACCAAAATGCTGGAGCAGAATCCAGGGGCAGGCGACCCGTGCCGCCGCCTAGGGGCGGTATACTTCTGGTGGTGGCAAATTTTTGAATGTAAAAGGTTAAAAAAATACACTATATTATATAAATTAGAATAACAAGTGAAAAACGTTATAAATTACGTAAATTTATCAAATACTTTTGTGTTTAGCTCTGCATTTAAACTTACAATCCTAAACGGCAAAGTCTGTTAAAAAATAGCCGAAAACAATCAATGTAATATACTTTCTATAGTGTGTAAATATAAAACATTATTAATATTATCGCCGTATATTTTTATAATATACATAGTTCCATACAACTAGTTAAAATATACACGTTTTTTTATAACATAACAATCTGTGCATGAGTATGTATAGGAATGTAAAATTTCATGGAGGGGGATCGCTGATTTTATAGGGTGGTTAAACCCCTGGAGCCGAACCTGGCAGAATCAGTAGTTTAGACTACAACTAGTGAATAATTGTAAAAAATTTCCAAAAAGATATATAAATAAATCCATTATCTTACAAAAAAAGAGATGAACACAAAACTAACCAACTTTCCCAGTCAAATATGTATTTTATTAAAAATCCTAAAAATGTAAATTTTCATACTTTTGGGTTTCTAAACCAGGAAAGCCACCAAATGATATAAGATCATATCCATTGATATGTTTACTGACAATCTTGAAACTGTTTGAGAAACTAATACAAACAATCGAAAAATCTAGGTATCCACTTTGGTTTTAGAGAAAAACATAGATAGTACAAAATATTAAATATCATGGAAAAAGCTCGACAAGAAGGTAGTATAATGAGGCCGGTTTCTACCAAAAAAGTCACTATTAATAGAAGAGTTACTAAATGAATATGGATCGATTTCAACACAGTTCAAGATCGAGGTCATGCTTCAGAGATCTTTATTGAGCGGTTCTTGTCTTTGCTAAAGTAGATCACTGTCAGATGGGGTTCTTATCTTAGCTATGTCAAGGTCAATTCAAACAGCTTTGTACAAACAGATATGAGCTCAGCACCTGTTCTATCTCGGTTACTTATTTGTGCTGTTACAAGTGGTTCTATCGAACAGCTCATCAAAACAGCTTTTAAACAGCTTTTCGGAGTATAGTGACTGAAAAAAAGTATTTTTTGGCCCGCCCCACCTAACATAACTACAAGTTAGTTAAAGAGTGGTGTTGCAATTTCACTGAGTATAGCACAATTTAACAAAACAAGATAATGTCGATTGGTAATTTTAGAGCACAAAACTTTTTATACCATTGATTGTTTAATATTGCAAAATTACTACATAATTACAATAAATGGAATTGGGACAAAACTTACCACTGCTAATTGCAAATTCCTTTCCACTAATTATATGCAGTAACAAATTTTTCATTTCAAATGGACTGAGGTTTAACAAATGTTCTGATGCCTCCTCTCCACCACAAATAATTGTACGTGACAATTCTGTAGCCATAACCTGTATAATTAAACCAACTCGCAATCTTAACATTTCCATAAATAATTGCGGTTCAGTTCTAATAAACATTGCCAAATATACAAGCAGTTCTTGGGTTAACATTGCAGTACTATCATCTTCTCCATATGCTTCATGGATAAGTAAACGAAGATCAGCCTCCGGTAACGGTGCAGTAATTGTATGTTCATTATTCGGAGGCATTCCCACAGTAATTTGCTTTTGCCTAACCAATAAATCGGTCACGGCCTTTGCTAAATCTTCAACTCGCTTGCCCAACATTCCTGCAGCGTGACGTACTAAGCCCCATAATTTTTGCTGGCAAGCTTTCTCGTAAAGACCTTTTAATAAATCACGCACTGTGACCTTACGACCATTGTCCACCATGTCAGTTAGAAAATCAAGTCCCTTTGTGTCCACTAAATATTGCAAAATATCGCCTTGTTCTTCTAAAATTTCGGATTCTCGAAGCATCGCAAATAACTCGTCTACCTACAGAGATATCGAAGTTTTAGAAAATTTTGGGAAATGGAAGACAAACCTCAGTGTCGGCGTATTGAGCTTCAGAGTTGTTTTTGTGACGGTTATTAAGACGAACATCTTTAGAGTGGCCCAAAAGTAATTTTGCAGCTGGAGTAGGTTCAATAGTCAAAATTGTGGGAACCTCTTTTCTGGCATCGTCAGGTGAAGGCGATCTACCTTGCACATTTACATGCTCCACATCAAGAAATGCATTCGCGGGAACGTAAACAGATCCCTTTCTCTCCAAAGCACCTGACTCCATTCCCAACGTTTCAGCTGTAACAGGAAATCCATAATTTAGTATAATACCTGTTAAATAATTGCAGACTTTATACCTTCCGATACACCTTGTAAGCAAAAATTCAAAACAATAGTGATAAATAAAAAAACAATCAAATGATTTAAAAAAACTTACAATCTACATTGATAGATCTTGTTTTCTTAATAGCACCGCGAACTGACATTTTCCGTTTGATATGTCTACTCTTCTTACTTGTTAATGCCGAGGTATTTAGTAAAAATGACCTAGTTGAAAGTGTCTTCATCAAATGCTCCTCCAAATACTGTCTCACTTGCGTGTTTAATTCTAAAACAGAAATCAAACAGTGGCCAGTTTGAGTTCATCATGTGACTTACTATCTGGTAAACCTTCCTCTTGGTTTCCTAAGAAGCTCAAATTTGTAATACAACTGGTACTTAAAAAATCGCTTAAATGTCCTAAAGTTACCCTGGTTCCGTTAATGTACCCAGATTTTAATTTTTTCATTGTTGTTATCATTGCCAGTGGAATTTTTCCATTTTCTATTCAATGGAAATGAAACTTAGATCAATATTTACAATAGTGGTTCACAATTAGTTTTGCAAGAAAGCGTTTATTAACAACATTCATTCCCAAAATGTTATCCATGCATTTTAATCAGCAGATACCATTGATCGAAAATGTTTCGTGATGTCGTATGATTTAGTTTTGTTATATGCATATAATGATTAAAGGTACTTACCAAAGCAAAATGAATCCCCAATATATCAAATTTTGTATTGCAGTACCAAATATTTAAATATGCTTAGTCTATGTATTCAACTTTCTCTTTTAAAGATTTATTTTAAATACCAACTTATTATACATTTCCTCTGTTATCTAAAATATTCTGCCTCATTCTCCAAAAATGTAATTAAGGAAACAATACAGGTATAATGACGTGAATATTTCTATTATTTTCTATTTGAAAATCATAAATAATCCAGTCAATGAATACAGTGTAGAGTGCATGGAATATACGAAAATTGTTGACTTTAGAACTTTGTTAGGAGTAGTTAGTATGGAAACATACTAAAAGTCGCAACCCAGGAGTGAGAAATGATCGTGGGAGACACAAGAAACAAATAGTTCGGTAACAATGATTTTTTTGAAAATTATCGATTTTCGATAACGTATATCTCGAAAACCGTTGGAAATTCGACAAATATGTACAGAAATAATTTTATAGGAAATTTAATTAGCTTTCATTTTCATTTAGATCAATTTCTTCCAGAGTACACTGTTTCCGAGATATAATCGAAAAACCAAAAAACGCGACCCCTCCCCCGTCCTGCCGTAAGGTCACTCCCCGAGGTTATTAGTAAAAGGGGGAGGGCTCTTATTAATATAGCCTAGGGCGCTAATAAGGCATAATCCGCCGCTGCACTAACTAGTATATCAACAACATAGTGGTTTTGCAGAAGTGTCATTATTGCAACTGCGGCGTCTGACTGCTAACTCTCACATGATATATCTGTCTATGACTCTGTTGCATTTATTGTAAATCTTTGTATTCATTCCTTTACATTTCCAACAATTAGCAAGAATGACTGGTTGATTGAAATAATATGTTGCTGGCGAAGGCGTACTATACCTGCAAGGAGTACATGAATGACAAGTAGCAGTCGTTATTGCAGTAGTGACATTAATTGCATAAGCTATATTTAAATGTGCTAATTGTATACATTTTTCGTTCTTTTTGTTTTTTTTGTTTTATTGTTTTTGCCGTTTATTTTTTGTTGTCTTTTTATACATGAATCTATATGCATATTGTATACGATGTTGACGAGTGTAAAAAAATACAATATGTATTTATGTAACACAATAAAATTGAATTGAATTGAATTGGTTTATTGTATTTTTTTACATATTAAATCAAATAAACCTATTTGATTTGATTTGAATTGAATTGAATTGGTAACCTAGTATGTTTGTAATAATCATTTCTCCCGTACAGAGTTTCAAACAAGTGAAGAAATTAATGAATGATGTCCTGTTTGCTTCTCGAAAACCAACTTAGCCTGGAAAACTCCGCAACCAGGAGACAGTAAACCTATCCGAGGGGTCGGAGTCGGATTAACTAACCCATTTTCTTCTGTTTAGAATGCTGGATAAGTTTTAATATGTAAAAGTGTGTTAATTGATGGATATGCCAGATTTCAATTTAGCGTTCAATTCTATATTTGTTATGGACAGATGTCTACAACCGACATATTGTATTTGTATCAATTGAGCGAGAGTTACTTAAAGAATTAATGAAGAATGATGAGTTTTATTATAAAATAATTGACAATTTGCTTCAAAAAATACCATAAAATAGATTTGGGTCATTTTAAATTGTTCAATACCACTGCTTACACCGGCCCTGTAAACACAATATCTTGTTCTACATTTGCCAATTTTGGTACAGAGAAATCACAAACTAGTAGACAGATATCTCGCCCGGCGGAACCAGGTTTTCAATGTAATACTTTTATCATTTTCGGTAATTTATCATAATTTCATGATTCAATGTTGTGTGAATGTGTGTGATTTAGTTCACTTTTTATTCACAATATCACTACAAAATGAACATAAAACCTACTTTGGACATGCTCCTTGTGTTCACAAAGTTAATGTTACAAACTTTAGGAAGCGATATGGTATATGTGCTAGACAAGTGATAAAAAACATAAGTGCCAAACATTAGCGTGATGATGATGACCTTTCAAGTTAATAAACTACTACAATAGTGGTACACTATTCAAGGTTCTGCATGACATCAACTCATCAGCCACATCCACAGAAATATTAAGTGCATCTACATGTAATTACTTTTAAATTTCTATATATGTACATACAAATTTGATCTAACATAAGCAATAAGTAAAATTTTGTTACCTAGAAGATGACCACTAGCTAGCAGAATAATAATAGGTCTACCAAGCATGTTTCGCCAATTCATCGTTAAGAAGGCAAGATTTGTTGTGAACTTATCTGCTAATAATCCACTGTCATGACTTATATAATATTCTTCCATGTCAAAACTCTATCCCAGGAAAGGATGCAACATGCAACATACCACATTCCACCTTAATACGTAAACATTACATTACAATTTTCATATTAAGTGTTATTAGTAAACTGATGCAATAATTCGGTATCAATAGAAAATGTTTTAGAAATCCCAATAAAAAAACCGACATTGTTAGTGCTAAGACAAAACTTGCTTTCGCAAAATAAATTTTACCGGAAATATTTTCAAAGAAAAATTTATTTTGATAAGCGAAAAAAGCTAACATTGTCAATACCTAAATGGATATTTCGACAGGCAATTGTTACTAGTGGGCGGCCCATTATATTTTGCCAACTTGACTTCAAGAAATTAATTTCACTCTTGCAAATGTCTATCATTAGTTCATAATCCGTCGCTATGTAATTTTGAGACATATCTGTGAACTATTGCGTAACAAAATTATTTGTACGTATGCCTAAATGTTACTTATTAATATTATTATGATCTACCAACCTGTGGGGTGAAAGCAAAAATTTTATCTCCTAACGAATACAGTTTACTTGTACTTAAAATTCCAACATCACGTGACTTTCGTCCAGACAATCCTAATTTTTTATTTCGTCCTGTAAGTCAACAAATATTTATAAAGACAACAAACTTTTACATACTAAATACCTAGATATGTATAAAGGTGCGATAATACTTTCGCCGGTTGTACTTCTATCGGAGCTACTTCATCAATCGTCTGCACTACTACATCGTGTTCCGCCAATTTGTCTCTGATTTTATAATCTTCGGCTAATATCACAACCTGAACGACTACATCAGGTTTTTTCTCTGAACATAACCTTCGGTTTAATGGATCTAATTCTCCTGGTGCTAAAAATCCCTATTATAAAAAATAATGTTAACGAAAATTGCGCTACCACAAAAATTTGAGCATAAACAAAAGATTGTTAACTTTATAGGTACATAAAGTCAATTTATTAAGTAATAATTGTATTTCGCCAATCAAGAATATTTTATAATAATATTTCAGTAATTTTGGTCTTATTATAATATAATTACATTTACATTTTGAAAATAATTTATATGTTTCATAGAATGGATCAGGAACAAAGAATATGAAATTTGAAAAACCAGTGCCGAAATAATATCTGACGGCAATCACCATATAAGATATTGAAGAAAATAAGCAGCCAGATCACAATATTAACAAAAACAAAGAAATATCTAACAGGAGCATGACAGGTATTGAAGAAAATAGTCCCCAAAACATTCAGCACTGCAATATCTACGAATGGTGCAATTTTCCAATGGAGACTCATTTCCCCCCGTTCCTTTTGACTCGGAGAGTGGAATTAAAACTAAAAGTGAGAAAAAATAAAAATATCCAATCACAGAAGGAAACATAAAAAAGAAGTATAATAAATAAACCAAATTAACTATGTATAAACAAAATTTATATTATTGTTTAGATTTCCACGAATGTCATTATTATGATTAGAAGTCATCTTCTGGTAAATTGTAGAATCTATGGAGAAAGGTGTTATGTGATTCTACAATTTATCACCTATTGCTTCTATTATAGGTTCATTTTATACTTAAAATTAATAAATCACAACTTACAGGCGTAGTCACATAAGAAGGCGAGCACCGGCGCAACCCGATTCATGACTCCGAAAGCTGAATACTGTAAAAATACAAGTCAGTTGCGTATCATAATAAATGCATTCACACAAGTGCATTTTTTTCAATAACTTATTCGAATTTGATTATATATCACTAAAGTATGTAATTATCCTGTAATTATAATTCAATAAATAACATTAATGTTCATATTTAGTGATGAATAAACATATCTACAACAACAACGTGAAACGACACTGACTTATATGTAGATACGTGAAATTTTACAAGCAGCGTAAATTCGTCGTTTGCGCATTGCCGCGCTCGCCTTCTTACGTGACTACGCCTGTAACTACATGTTTTCATTAATTAAATACTTTACTGGCTGGTGTATTTACATTACATAAACAAAAATCGGGAGAATAGATAGGTGCAATGAATGTCCAAAAAGGAAAAAACAATACCGCTCAATGTGTTTCAACTGTACATTCCTAATTAATAAAGGCAAACAGAAGATTAAACAACAAAGACTGGTGATAACAGAGAACTTGGGATAATGAGAGTAGGTAACAATTAAAATTAATTTTTGTAACAGAAAATGCTTACCTCTTGCAACAATTTACCCAAAATATACAATGATTGAGCCCATAAAAACGGACACTGCCCCAACGCTACTCGTTCTTGTGTGCCAGGTTCTCGATACTCTGCATTGACAAGCTCTGATGGAACTGAGTATAATTCAGGAACTAACCTTATGCCATCTTCTGTTCTAACCATAATCTAAAACATTACATACTGATTTTTGACTGATGTGAAGTTAGCGAAAGATTTTAACTTGAGTTGTACTTACAGAAAGGTCCTGATACTTAAAATCCACAGCAATAGAACAACTTAATTTAAGTTCTACCTAAAATTAGTTCAACATTCGGACAAATAAAACAATTAAGTGACACGTTAATAGATATAACCATTCCTCTGCAATACATTTTTACTTTCCCGTGCATATACATATACAGTGTGTCCCCGGATAGGTGAAACGACTCTTGTGAAAGACAAAAAATTTTCGATATAAAATTTCATTGTTTGGGGTTCAGCCCTGCTTAGTTAAAGACTACTTTTTGGCATAATTTTAGTTTTCTAAAATCATGTATGCCTTGGATCTTTTCAAAAATCTGATTTTTGGTTCTAGTAAACTACCTTTGTTAGTGAAGATATAACAAAAGTTGATTAACAAAAGTTGTTTAGAATCATGAAAGAGTCCTACTTCTAGAATTTCAAGCACCTGGGCCAACGTTGATGTTTTGGCAATTTACAATAATTTTTATCTGATAGTTTAATATTGTTGTAATATGACTCTTGTAAAAGCGATAAAATTCTAAATAAACAAAATAAATAAAAGAATTTCTTTAACACAGTTTATTACTATGAATATTACAAGATAACACTTAAATTATTGCCAAAATGCCAAAACATCAACGTTGGCCTAGGTGCTTGAAATTTTAGAAGTAGGACTCTTTCATGATTCTAAACAACTTTTGTTAATCAACTTTTGTTATATCTTCACTAACAAAGGTAGTTTACTAGAACCAAAAATCAGATTTTTGAAAAGATCCAAGGCATACGTGATTTTAGAAAACTAAAATTATGCCAGAAATTAGTCTTTAACTAAGCAGGGCTGAACCCCAAACAATGAAATTTTATATCGAAAATTTTTTGTCTTTCACAAGAGTCGTTTCACCTATCCGGGGACACACTGTATAAGGAAAGAACGTAATCGAAAAAAAAAAATCGAACTCGAGGTTTTGAGTCCCCCGTTTTGATGAAATTTAAAACTAAGGCCTATAAAAAAATTTCATCGGTAAAACAAGCTTCTCATCAAAATCGGCCCAAAAGGGCCCAAACTAAAGGCGTTATTTTGGGATCAAACATTCAAATTTTAACCCAACATAATTTCCCTTGGTGAAAAGTTAGTAGACATAATAACAAGTAAAACGGGGTTTTTCGTTTGTTTCTAAATTCAAAATGGCGACCAATATAGCAATTCTCCAAGTTTTTGCTTTTTAGGATGTAGCTCAAGAACCGTTTAACTTAATTAAAATTTGAAAGTTGGAAATTGTAGCCATAGGATGGCCAGAACTTTTACTTATAATTGATAAATAACAAAGATTTAAGGTGGTCAATTTATTGTTGCCAAAAATTGATCGAGAATAATAAATTATGTATTTTAGTTCGATAGTTTCAAAGAATAGGATATACCTACTGTACTTCTTTTTTTTATAGAGGATTTTCAATTTAGGTAATTCATTCAAACCATGAAATAAAGATGATTCTATCACGCAATTGGAGGGCGGTAACTTGATTTTGGTCAGCTATGTGCTATGAGAAACGGTTGTTAAAAAGTAAACAACAAAAACAAATATTAAAGCAAGAATATGGTCCATATAATCCGGCAATAATTGTTCCAAATTAAATGACCAGTAAACTGGCACAAAACTTGATTAACAATTAAAAGTTTCTTGTAAAATATTTTGTTATCAACATTAATTTGAATTTCATTCATAAGCTTCTTTTTTTTTACAGGACACCCTGTATATAGGCAAACTGTTCCAGATTACGATGCTTTTATAGCCAAACAAAATTTATTTGAAACATTTTTGTCTACATCGTACGAATAGATTCGTTTAATGGAGACTACGTTGATAAATTATACTACAATGACATATTAAATAAAATAGTTTTTACGTAATAAGTAAAAAAAATAAATATATAGTATGTAGTGTCATTCTCCTGAAATAATATACACGGTATGTCATAAATATTTTTAATATTTTATTAATTTCCGGCTAGACCGGAAGTAAATTGGTATACTTATTATACTCGATTAAAAGTCGTATGTGGTCTGCTTCACTGTAAAATGTTATTTTTCCTTCTTTGTTAGCAAGAAAGTTACCAATTTTTAAAATTTTCAACTTCAAAAATTCACGTCCCCTTTCCCTACAGGAAATGAAGAAATAAAATTAGTGCCAATAGGTTTTCATCAACTACATGTATAACATTTTAAAAAATTTAAAAAATGCCTGAAGCAGATTTTGAGAACATCGATTTTGAATTTTTGACCAATTTTGGGCACCAATAAATTGGTCACGTTAAATTTTTGTTCTTATCAATTATAACAAAAAGTTCTGGCCATCCTTTAACTACAATTTCGAAATTTCCAACGTTAATTAAGTTAAACCATCCTTCAGTCAGAGTCTAAAAAGTAAAAACTGAGAGGATTGCTAAATTTGCCGCCATTTTGAATTTAGCAACAAACGAAAAACGGTGTTTTACTTGTAACCATGTATAGTAACTTTTGACTAAGAGAAATTAGTTTGGCTTAAAATTTGAATTTTTGTGCCCAAAATAACGCCCCTAGTTTGGGCCCATTTTGATAAGAAGCTTATTTTACAGATGAAGTTATTTTATACAGCTTAGTTTTAAATTTCATCAAAATCGGCATAGTAGTTTAGGCCCCACAGCCGTCATGCACGCACGCACCCACAGACCAACGTTTTTCAAAAATGGTGGATTTGGACTTTGTACTTAAGGGTTACTCTAAAAAGCGAATCGATGTAACATATTTTCAAAATGGCAGCACTTCCGGAAATGCCGGAAGTAGCTAGTAACTTCGTTAGGGTAAACCCTATTTTTTATTGCATTTTTGGATTCTACATGAAATTTCAGTTTTTTTGATATCCACGTGTCAATATCTAAAATCTATAGTTTTTAAGTTATTTCTCTAAGAATTCATTATTTAAAAACCTGTGGTTATGGCAACCGAGTTTTCAACAGCACGTAGAAAAAGAATAGGGTTTTCTTTTGTTATACTTAAAAAAAAAGTTAAGTTGCGTACTAAGGGGATCCAAATTTAGGAAACGGCAAAGCCTAAAACTCAGATATTTTTTTAATGAAATGAAATAATATTTAACGTAAATATAACAGGTGATACTAATACATCAAAACTTAGGAAATTTTGCGCTCTTTTCAAAAACCGCAAAATATAAAGGGTGGTCCATATGAAAAAATGCAGTTTAGGTCGTATAAAAAGCAAACACCCTGTATAAAAACGTCAATCGCGATGGATTCTACGTAAAAAAGTGCTCCAAAAGATTTTACCAAAATCAATTATCTTTAATAATAAGAAAGTTATAGGGCATTAAAGAAATCCATCAAATTCCAGAAACGCCCCCTAGCGGTCAAACGATTGGAGATAGCTGAATTCTGTTTGCGCCAGTGATTTTCTCATTAAAATTGAGTCCCATACAGCTACGTCCATTTTTTCCTCTCTTAAAATAAAGGGTGTTTCCATAAGAAAGTGTTCAATTTGGACCTCCCGGTACATATAAAAATATGGTGACTCCAATGCCAAATTTGTCCACTGTCACACGTGGTTGATTGTTACTGAAAAATGAATTGGATAGCTGAGGACTGCGCAATTAAGAACATAATCAAGAAAAATATTATCTATTTTAAATTAAAGGCGGCTCTTTTGTGGACATATAAAATTTTCTACAGAGGAACGTTTTTATGTACTACTTAAATGTCAGCTAATTGTTTTATTTGCGCCAATATTGAATTTTTAAGTAAAATTTAATTTGTAGCCGACTTAAGTTGTTTGTGGATTTTGAATATCGGCTGCCCTTTCTGTAAGTACAACCCAAAATCTATGGCTAACTTCGAATCAGTTGGCTGTTGTACATTGTAATGTTAACTAAAATGATTTTACAGAATTTAGTAAGTTTCGCTTACAACTAATTTAAATGGGATTCAATCAGTTCATAACTATGACAATTAAATTAATTTGGCACCTGTGGCCTAATCATAACAGGTGTCTTAGTTTTTGTAATTGATTACATTAGTTTATTTTTCCGGAAATCAGATATTATTGAAGAAAACCAAATCAGACAAAGTGACTACCAGAAAAAAATCAGCTATTGTGAAACACAAATGATGAATGAAAGTGAAGACATTTTGATTTTCGATGACACACAACTTACGTCTTCTAACTGTTCAGTGTATTCCAATGCAACTTCTTTGTTTCTTTGAAAGCAATAATCCAACATAAGATAACAAAAAAATAGTGGCCATTCGCATTCAATATTTTCAAACATCCTCAATTCCCAAGGTTCATAGTATAAGCGTCTCGGATCCTAGAAAATTCTTTAAAATCTCAGACGCAACGTTTTTACATCTAAAACCTCTTTAGGTGTCCTATACCCATCGCGCAAAAACCTTTTGCAACCAAATCTACCTTGCAATTTTCCAATTATAGTGTCTCGTGTAAGCTGTATAAGTATAGGATCATCAACAGCAAATGCGGGGAAACTTATAATTGATAACAACCCGCTGTCTAATTCTTTAGAATTGGACTCCCGTGGTAGCATAGACTGAAAGAGGAAATTTCGTAAATAAATTCAAATCGTATGGTACTCAAAATTACTTGTAAAACAGCTTGACATTTTTGAGCTTCATCTGCTAAAACGTGAATGACACTATAAGGGCCCCCCCTAGCTCCAAAAAGATCAATTTCGTTCATTGCTTCTAACGCTGCCTTCGCCATTCCTATTGAACTGGCATTTAATTCGGGTAGTCCGTGATTTGTTTTATCTCCACGTTCCCAAATACCGTAGTCGGGAGTACAATAAGCTGACTCGATATAAAAAACCAGATTTTGAATAAAAGCGACTTCATCTAAATTGAATATAATTTGTAAGCCGGACGCTGTCATTTGTGCTAAAATTAGAAGGTATAAAGCAATGGCATCGATTTGCAAGTGCCCCCATTCGGAATCACCAACTACAGTCTGACCAGTTGTTGACGAATATTTAGCGTGTAAAGAATCTAAAGGATTCTGCGTCATTTTAAAATTTTCAACTTTATCGGTTTGTTGCATCATGGCCATTAATAAACCTCTCATCAGTTTTACACACGACTGTTCCAATTCATACGCCTTGGCACGATCTTCATCTTGGTCTGCCATTTTTTTGTAAGACATCGACAAACCCCATACGGCCAATGTACAATATACGTTATCTCTAACCCAAGCATGATGATTCTCTGGACTAGCGGGAAATAATCCAGTGACAGGATTTTGATGTGCCATAATTAATTTCTGCACAATTCTTTGATAATAGTCCAAGCGGACTCCAGAATTACTTCTGCTTCTCATTTTCACTTTCTTTATTACTTACAGTTTACACCATAAAAATAAAATATTTATATTACAAAAAATAACACTTATTATTTACAATCGTGACCTACTTTCAATGTCAACTCAATGATAAATTTCTCTGCGAAGCTGTGATTTCAGACGAAATTTGTAAAATGGAAATTATTACGATAAATCACCAAAATTTAGAAATCCCAAACTTAAACTAAACTTAAATTATTAACATTCATGTATTTTGTTAACTATTAAAATTGAAAAGAAAAAGGAGGTTAACTTAATGTTGTCAAATTTCGGGACATTTTAACTAATTTTTATTATTACAACTACTACTGACATCTTCATTTATATGTAAGGCAGTGTTGTCATATTTCACAAAACTAGATTATATTAGAGTCACCGTAAGATCGACCATTTAAAGCGGATTCTCTTATCTTAAGATAAGTAATTTTAGAAATAAGATATTTCCATTGTGATACTTATTTGATTTTGAAAATTGATTTCTGGTTCTAGTCTAGTTGAAATATTGTGGAGGAAACCACGTTTTCCCTCCCATATGTGAAAAAAAGATTGTAATCCCATCTCTCCAACGGTCTATGAGACCACCTGGGCGGTTTGAACCTTTTGACACTATACTTTAATCTAGCGAAGGAAATATCCTTTAACGGTACCTATTATTATAGATAAACGAGATTTTGACGTAAATATTGTCTGCGAAAAAAGTGCAGAAGGAATGAAGAATTAAAGAATATATAGAAGAACGCATCAAGAATCGCCAATTGGTCGAATTCCTAGTATCAATTATTTTTAAATCAATAGTGAAAAGGATTCTGAACACGACTTCAGCTTTTGTGCAACACTCCAGGGAACTACCATGTCGTCAATAGATATTTCGATGATGAGCAATTTTTTTAAGGGAGTAAGTAAGGCTTTGATTCCAAATTAACTAGGTAGTTGTTTCATTGAAATATATTGTTCAAACAAGTCGCCACATTTTTTTAAGCTTTTCGTAAATTTCTGTGTTGTGTTTCACTAACTTCAAAAAGAGGAAAGGTAGAGGTGATTCTCATGTGTCTATTACAATCTTTCAAATACTTAGTGTTTTACTCTCTTAGGAATGTGATGTAAAATAGAATAATAGGCACTGGAATCTTATAGTTCTTCTTACCCCGTTTTCATAATTTCCAGCATACCTACCAGCAATTGAAGGACGAATTTTTTACGTGCTTCTCCGACATTCCTAGGTTTCAATATCATTGAAAACATGCTTGAAAGAATTTTGAAAAGATTAAAAAATTGGAATTATATTTAATGTTAAAATATTGAAAACTTTACCGAGTAGGTGTACCTACTGAGGGCTTTTCAGTAGATAAAGCTTCAAGTCTATATGGGAATCTACCCCTGAGATGACTTACGGTTTACATATTGGAAGCAGGTTATTTTGAGCACTTTTGTATAATGGTTGTACTTACATATTTACAAACCAAGGAAACACTTCATCAAAACAGTATGAAATTTTAAGAAAATCTTTATTATAAAAGAAATATTCTCCATATAATTATTTACATAACAAAAATTACAAAATAAGCATATAAAATATGATATGTGATTTATTTACAATAAAATATTTTAATATTTATACTGGTTCTGTTTAATGGAACTGTATTGAGGTATATTTCATTAATTTATCTACTATTGTGTGAGCAATGACAAAAATGCAGCTTCATGAAATATTGTATTAAATGGCAGTGAATGTGGTTGGTGAGAATGGATATTTACAATTTTATATAACATTTTTAAATATGTACAGTATTTTCACTTAAGCGAAAAAACAATAAAATATAATATGCTAATAAATATGCCCAAGCGCATTAGGTACTATAAGTTGGTTAATTTCAAATTTCTTTTGACGGTCAAAATAGCACTAAGGTGCTTTTATGGCATAGATTTTAAGTTTGAATCACAAATCGTCTCGTATATACGGTAATCACATTTGCAGATTAGAATGAACATTATGGTACTAAAAAAAGCGGATTATAAAAATATCAGCGTTAGTATGGGATTACAATAATTAATACTATAAAAATATAACACATTAATAAATCGTTGCATTGATTGTTGTTCATATATTGCTGCTACAGTTACAAATTTGTAAAGGTAATTGTAGATATGTGCCACTTAGAACAAAGGCACAACGGAAACGATGAATGGAAGACATCCTATTGTGAGCAATTGGTACTAATATTTTGTATATGTATCAGTAACAAAAGTTAATAATTATTTACTAATTAAGCAGTCTTTGCAAATTCCGATCTAAAGTAAACGATAAATGGGTATAAAAGTAATCTTAAAACTAGCTTAAAATTACTTAATGGAACACTTTTCTGTTATAGGAACAGAGATTGCAAGGCAATTGTGTATTTACACTGACTAAGTGTTTTGTTGGTTTCTGCTGCACCCTTACTATAAAATAAAGGATATAGCAGGAATGAAACAAATAAGTAGGTATTTCTTAAACTAAATAGTTCTTATTAAAGCGTAATGTATTGCCTTCCCCCGAAACCATGACTTGCACATAAATTCTGTTTATCTTAGGTACAATAAGTTCTCCCATGTCATTTTTTTTTGTGACAAATTGCACAAAAAAAAAATAACTTATCCTCATCTACTCTCACAAGTAGATTACATAAATACTTTTTAGATCTTTTGGCTGCACCAGAAATACACTTATGCCACTCATGACTTTCTCCTTCATTATTTTACTCTTAATTTAAATATATCACTATAAATCCCTTAAAAATGGATATCTCTCACGTCTGTCGGAGTTCCCGCCGATTCTTGTTCTTGTAATTTATCTGATGTAGACGGCGGTGGCGTAAATTCGTTTGCCCTAACCGAACATGTTGACGAAAAATTTTCTAAATCACCATGCGTTGAACAACTGGAACTACTTTGACCTGACGATGATAACCTAACCATATTTTCTATTTGTTTAAAGCAGTCGAGAATGTAGTCCTGTAAATAGAAAAAAAAAGGATATTAAAAGATTGAAATAAAATAAAAAGAAATGTAAGAGATCAATACAGTGAAGTAGCAAGAAAAAAAGGATAGGTGGGGGGGGGGGGGGGGGGGCTGAACCACATTTCACTAATTTATGTCTACATTATAAAAACAACGCAGCAAAAAGTAATTGGTAGGCTACAACACAAGGCAGTTAAGTTTTTCTAGGTTTTTTTTTATTCAGTAGTGTTAACATATGGCAAGATGTCACCTGCTACAGAATATATTCTAATTTTGACACTTAAATGTTTAAATTCTTCGATGTGCTACATACCTGTTCGGTGTTGGTTATTTCGTGAAGCATTTGTAAAAGGTCGTTTAAAGTTCGGCCACTTTTACTAGTCCACCCTAAACCGCACAACGCTGATGCGACACTAGATGAAGCGATTGTACTTGGTAAATAACTTGTGAAGTCAAAATCTGAAACAAATAATAAAAAATTAAAATGTTTGATCGCTGATACAAACACGTAGTAAAATAATCGCGACAATTTTAATATCTACATACAACATACATAATAATATAATGTAGAAAAAGTAAAATGAAAAAATTACGAAAAGAAATTTAATTACAGCAAAAGCTTATGCACGATGGAAAGAGAAAATTAGTTTTAAATTACTAGTGTAAGCCGACCGCCGAACTAAAAGTGCATCGAAAACGTGATGAAAGAGTTTCGACCGATGCCGCCCAGTTTTAGATCTTCTTCGGCAGTTTAATGTTGTATCTTGCACAACTTAAACTGGAAATTCCTCACGAAGTTGACAGAAGAGAAGTGTTCAGGTGTTGAAATTCCACAAGCATCCTTTTAACACCACTGTTTTAATAATGGACGATCACTGTTCAAATAGATACATCTTAATTCGCTTTCTCATAATTTTACAGTCAAATGAAATTGTTCTAGTTACATAATATGGAAATATTTTGCGACTTAGAGAGTGTATTATGTTATAATGTAGGTTGCAATATTTTACACAGACAGAAGGAGGAAGCGCTGGAAAATTAGTTCAAATAGAGTAAAATCGCCAAATAATATGTTTAATTAATTAAAATGAAGAAAATACAGGATGTCTGGCTCTCCACGGAACAAATTCATTCACGCATGAACTCAAGTTAAATTATCATTAATAAAAAGCGTGACCAAATGTACTCGAGTTTTTATGAGGTACGCCAAATATTTTGGTTGCCTCGTGGGTCTGGAATATACAAGGCTAACTGGAATGACGTCAGAGGTCTTTGAACCATTTTGTAGGGTTCTGTAAAATGATTCCGACAATCATAAAATTGGCGCAAATTAAGTGTTTTTTTTTAAGATAGCACACTTGCCTGTACCATCTCAGAGTGATGCAGTAGGAGTAGACTGTAACGGATATATTGTATGCAGTTATTGCCTTTCACGTACTCTTATCACAGCTGTTTAGAACAAAATGTATGATATCAAACTTCCTTTGCTACGTACTTTTCCTAGTCTGACATTGGTTTCGCGAAACCCACACATTTATATTCAGGATGAATCTCTCGAGTCATCCGGGACAATTGTCCGGCCATGACACCACTGAGTAACATTTACCTGTTTATTTATAGTGTATGCAAAATATTTCGGACAAAAGTAAATAGAAATAGATTACGTACTCCACATGTCTACAAAATCAAAAATGACCGGTAATAATTATCTAAAACAAGGTGCTCCGGCACTTAAAAGTTCAACACTGAAGCTTTTAATTAAGAGTAATTAAATTGGCAAGTTAAAACTCATTCAAATAATCGTGTTGCATCACTTAAAACCAACGAATCATTGTAAGCATGTGTATAAATTAGATAAAACGTCGTTAATATGCTAGCGTTAACGTCAAGAGTATGTGAAGAGCGTTCATAAAATCTAATTGGCATAAAGGAATTCCAGAAGAAAACTAGTTGATCCTGCAAATCTATAAAGCAGAGAATGCTGTGGTGGTGGGTGTATTGTTTTATTGAAGTAGCGGCAACAACAAGTTTATAGGTCTGCGGTGCAGACTATGAAGCGAAGCAGTTAAAGGGAAGACGCACCAGAATTAACTTTGCCGGACCTTAAAAACCTTATCCTCTTTTTTGGAACCGAAGCCCCGATAACTTAAACTGCGGGTGGCCACTCGCTCGTCACCTATTACTGTGAGAACAAGTCCAAAGGGTAATAAAATTGCACGTAAGGAAGTAAATACTGGAGCCTTATAAATCGAGGAATAAATTAATTTAAGAGACGTAATTGGAATTTCAGTTACAAATCTTCACGTTATATTAAAATATACGTTAACAATGATTAGAAACTGCTTAAGTTATGACGTTATCCCACTATGTGAGGTCTCTCTTCGCACCACACAAGAAGAAAAGGCATATAAATTATGCGGATAAACATTATTGGCAGAGTTATTCGTCACCATACCATTCATAACTTCATTAAAAATCACACCTCTCATGTCATCATATTCTATACAGACAGCCTACTTTCAAAATACAATTTAAATTGACAGACAAAAGATTAAAATCGAAAGATGTTTACCAATATCACTTAAAATTAAAATTTGCGGTTCACTGTTCGATGTCGAAATACGTATAGGGATGACGAATTCTTAAGAATAAATTAAAAAACCAGTCGTTCTCTTACAGGAAGTTTTGGTTACATTTACTAACGTAATAATCTTTCGCAGGTAACCTTAAGCCAAAAAAAATCAAATCGTTAAACTTTCTCCTTTACCTCGTTTTCAATTCAGTCACTAATTACTGTAAAAACTGTGTTAAAATTACTGTAATTGTGAAATATGGGACAAACCATTGAAAAATGATGCTTTGATGTATATAATTACATATTTTATTCCCCTTTTAGGGTTTGAGTATTGTTTCTAAGTTATCTGTCAATATAGACTGAAACAAAAAATCTTCAGAGGTGGTAGGCCCTTTTTTGCTGCTTTATTTGGGTCAAATAATTGAACATCTGTGGCTACTATGGAATTCGACTGTCCCACACTAATAGTAAACATTTAAAAAAAAATCACGTCGAATGTGCCAAATGGTGAAAATACTTGAGGGGTTTGGCAAGAAATTAATAGATGTCGCGGAGACTTTAATGCAATACTAGGCGAGTTTCTTTTATGGACTTACAACAAAAGTTGGAAAAATGGAATTATAATGAAAAATCAATCCAAGGAACATCTCTTAAAGGACGGTTCAGTTTTAATTAAACCAAGAGCATTTACAAATTCGATATTAACATTACCAACTATACCAACATAAAAGGAAAAACATATACAAACCATTTTATATTTAACATTTATATCCTCACCAAAAACTAAACCAAATACCTATGTCATTCAGAAATTTTCACCTTACAGTACATTAGTCCCATGAAAAATGGGTACCATCAAAATGTAATTATGCTGATTTTTTAGCCGCATGAAGCAATTTATTCCATCAACTAATAATATTATGCTTTTGTTAACGGTCATAAGAACCTCTTTTAATACGTCATGAACTCGGCAAGCTTCTTCGAAAAATAATCACGAAGGGGCTGTCGCATGTCGACATTTTGAAAGAAACGTGAACATGAACACGAAATTGTTAGTGCATACAAGACAAGTTGTGTGTAATGATATGGCGTCCATAAGCAGTCACTTTGTTTACCACATTTCGGTACATAAAAAGATAGTTGGAACCATGAGAATCGTGGTGCCTCATTAATCGCGAGACTTGTTATTTTGTATTATCTTGTACTTATGTATGGCGCGACTTATATCACAATGTACATAAAGTAATTACGATGATTTTGATAAAACTATGAAATTTTATCATCAAATGCCTAAAATGAGGGTTTATAAGATAAGTTTCAATAATAGGTAGGTATGTATAACCCTCTCAAACCTTAAAGTTGATCATAATTACGTATCTAATTAGGCGAAGGAAAATTTTTTATGACAAAGCTTTTCCCAAACCTAAGTCAATATGAAGTAACAATAATTTACGTTCATCTCGTCGTGCATCGAAAGGAATTTTTTTTAAGTTAACACGTGCATGTATAAACTTGCCAATAACTATTGAATGTAATAACAGGTAAAATAAGTTATTTTGCGGTTGTAAAATTGGGGGCTAAAATAACAGGTTAGATACTTAAGCACTGTCACGCGTAAATACATCAAAGGCGCGCCGGGGTTTACATGCAAATACGCAAAATAAAGCTTTAAGAGATGTGGGAAAATTGAAAAAAATGATTTCAGTCTCCTAGGGGCCGCATTTAGGTTACGCCGACAACTCCAACGGTCGTCTGGACCTTGAGCACGAAATTAAACAGCCATTCATCTTTAAAACCACAAAGATGCTTATATTCCGCGTAAGTAATATAAAGAAGGTTAAGGTAGGTATTCAAACGTAAAGAGGATCGTAAAAGATGTACTAACCTCTCGCACAAAGGGCTATAAGTGTTTTGGCATGACTATTAACCATGTTGTACTTTATTCCTACAGATTCAACGGGTAGCCTCCTTAGGATGTGTGCCAAAAAATCCTGCGGTGTCACCACTGTTAAATCCCATTTCAGCTTACTGACGACTAGAAGTTCGCATTTCTGAAACAAAAAAATACTCGATGAAATTACCAGGAACGACAAAATGAATTTAATGGTCATAAACGGTTTTAATACGACAACAGCATTTATTTCCGATCCATAATAGGTAGTTGTAACCATTGTACGATCTCGTAATGCAATACCTATCTACTTTTGGCATTGTTCATGAGCGCCACAACGGTGAAGAATTCTAGTTTTTGCAAAGAGAAGGCCAGGTAAAGCAGCAGGGATGAAGGTCGCGGGCACTGGCTCGCTCGGAATGCCCATTAGTTCGGACCCGTTCAGCCTGTTCGCGAGATTCATTAAACCAGGGATTGTACAAATCAAATTGGTAAAATTAAATGGTAGTAAGACTACTTATTTACTATTCAAAGTAAAAGAAGCTCTTGTCGGAACGACCATACGTTTTATAAGAAATCACTAAAATTCCCACAATACTTTATTCAATTATCGACGATTTCATCTTTTCGTAAATCACCATTTCATTACGTATCTGATATTATTTAATAGGTAGATGGAATGCGTATAAATTTCAGTTATTTATTAAGATTTAAAAAAAGAAGGGTTTTATAAGCTTTTATATGTATAAACGCCGCAATAGTCACACACACACACAATAAGCCCAGCCTATACCTGAACGCGTCCACCAATTAATATTCTACGCTGGCCCTACCAAAAAGTCGTAGAAATTCTTGGCCACCAACTGAATTTCGAGAAGTCAGCATGATGTTAACTACTCGTGCACTATCATCAATCCTAGTTAAAACTTTAATTACAAAATCTATTATTGAACTGATCACGTATAAGGTACCACCACAAATTAATCGGTCAATATCGATAATTGCCACACAAAAAAAAACATAATTTAAAACTAGTATTCTAATTAAATCGTTAGGAACGTTTTTCTTAATTATCAAAGTCGGATCAGAATTTCGTCCTCTTTGATGCATCATCTTCAGAAACAAAACAGCATTTTTTCGTGTATGAATTTATCATACAGATTACATAATTAAGAATTTGAATGTGTGCTTAAAATTCGTGTTGTCTCTAAATTAATATCTAACAAAAATGATTGTCTTCTCACGCTTTGTAATCCATAAAATTTTGTGCTCGTGATGTTCAATCAAATCCATTATATTGTTCCGCTATTCATATTACTTCACGTGCGGTCTAATATAATCATCACGAATCTTGGGCGTAGTTTCTTTTAAATGCCCATTTTTATTTCCGAATAACCTTCAGACGTTAAGATTTAATTCAGTTTGGATGTCTTCATTTCTTACAAATGGCAATGGGTAATAATTAAATGCAAAAACACATAAGACACACCAACTGCTTACATATAAAGCAAATCAATACGTAGAATGTAATCAATCAACTAATTTTAATAAATGACTGGCATTTTCTGTTTGAATTTTTCTTTTCAGTTATTATTCTCATTTTGTGTATTATAAAAATGCTCACATTTCAATAGATACCGACATCGACGTACCTATAATTTACCAGCACATTCAAAGAATCAATCACAACGCCAAAATCAACTAGACAATCTAAATCAATAATACAATCCTTCGTTTTGTATTGTTGTAGAATAAAAATACATGAAAGCTCGAAATGTCGTTTACTTTTTGTAAACGTAACAAAACTGTAGTTAAAAAATGTTATTGACAAGAGTTTCTCTTTAAATTGAACCATAGAACCGTGAAAATATAATTAGGGAACAAACGAGCACACTTCCAATTATAGTGAACAATAACCTCAATAGGTAAATTTGAAAAGTAAGCATGCTGTAAAAAATTATATGGTCTAACGAACTTTCTGACGTAATGGTCTTTGTTAAAAAATAAGCTATAAGTTTCGACGTATGCTCGCCCATCATCAGGTTGTAAAAATACTGGACAGAATTGGCAAATTTTTATCACAAACCGTCTGTTACCTTCAATTGAAATGAAGTAATGAAGTTACTAATTACTGATAAAATGCTGATATTACATAGTTGAAATATGTATAATCCTCGCCAGGAGTGTTTACCGCTACGTCATCACATACAATCATATGGTGTAGGTAATATAAAAAACATTAATCAAAATTGTACTATATTAGTCAAATGAGAATTAAATTGATATGCATATAAAAGAAATTAAATTCGCGTTTATAGGTTTATTCTTTCTATAACATTTGCTTATTCAATACCGTATGTCGATTTCGTCAAATGCACTACGAATGTTCACCATCCTTATTGAATTCATCGTTTTATATGAGAAGACAGTATTAATAAATTGGATAGCTAGATTCATACATTAGCGGTAAACACTCCTGGCGAGGATTATACTGAAATTAATGTAACGAGGTTAAGCTACAATATAACTTTCAAGCTTTCAATAGTTAAAACTGATTAAATGGTACCTATAGCTAACGTGCAAGCGATCAACACGCTTTCAGTTCAGCTGATACCGCATCCCATTTTAAATAGTATTAATGAAAAATCAATTTGCAATGGTAACAATCGTAACAACATTCAGCACAACATACAGAATGTTCTTCTTTAATAAATAAAGTTTGGGTAACGTAACGACATTTATGGATTTGAAGAATAAATAATTTTGAATCCAAAAATGAAAACTAACAGATCGTAAATTCCAAATAACTATACCTACAGACAGATACATGAACTACATTCGGCAGGATAAAGTAAATTACACCATGAACCATATCGAACATGAATTCTCAATGTGTGTACCGAATAAATTTAAACAATTGGGCATCCCACTCCTAGATATTTTTTCCTTACTAACATACCACAATTATATCTGTACATAATGTGAATATTCTAAACAGCACATTGTATATCCATTGAATCAGAGAAATTGTCGCCAATATTCAATTTACATACGAGAGGCATTCATCTTCATATGTTACATTATAGCATATATGTAGATTATGGGTATCTCATGTATATGCAGGAATGCTGTGTGGATATATGTATTATAATAATGCTCCTAGAATATGTAGGAACAGAAGATGTTATGTATATTTTAAATATTTTAATACTGAAATGTAACATTAATATGTACTGTTACATTACAATAATAAGACGCAATTCAATAAAATACTAATAATTTAAGTGAAATTACGCCTAATCATTATTGAAATATACTGACGTAAGTTTTAGATAAAAGTTATTATAGGTAATCAGTGCCGCATTTAGCCAAACAGCGCCCCTAGGCACACAAAACATTTGCACCCTCCCTGCCACAATACCGGTCGCAAAAAATAATGTCACGATTATTGTAAATTGAGTTGAATATACAAGAATATAGCGTTGATATTTTAAATGAATCAACTCCTTTAAAATGTATATCATACTGAACTTCGCAGTAATTCGTATATAGATAACATTTACTACACACTACACCTCATGAGGTAAAATGAATAATGAAAAAGAGCTTCTGTCAGAAAATTTTAATCTTGTAAAATGTAGAGGTGGAGCAGTTATAAAACACAATACTATATGTATATGTATTGAAAGAAGTACTGTCCGCGGAGTGCGCCTACGACTTGTTTCGCAGCAACGCAGAAAGAACGTCATCACGAGGCTTGCGTTGCGTCGCCCTATTTATGAACTTTATTGCACAGTTAAGCTACATAGTTGGTGATTTATAATAGGTAATCAAAATTGTAGTTTATAACTGTGCAATAAAGTTTTCGCAGGCGTTCACAATCCGAACCTCAATAATAAGCGCGTATTGTTCTTCATTTCTTTTCTAATTTTGCGCCCTCTAAAATTTGGCGCCCTAGGCCTGGGCCTAGTGGGCCTAGTGAGAAATGCGCTACTGGGTAGATTCTTAATTACGTTTTCCATAAATTTCTGAATAAATTTGTTCAGAGTCGTTCTCTGTAGTGATGTTTCGTTATAAGCGTAACCGTATTTTGTAACGTTATTGTCGTTATTTCATTGGAACGAAACATAACGTTACACAGATGATAATTATTTCTTCGTTACGTTATTTTTGTAACTAAACCCAGAGTAACCAACAGACGAAATTTACCAATTGGAGATGCGGGGAAAGTAACGAAACGAAACAAAGCACGATAAAAGCGCCGTAAACGTAAAGAATATTGCAATTAAATAAGCTAAAGTAGTCTACATATTTTTTACTATTCCTACAAACAGAGTCGGATTTACCATAAGGCTAGAAAGGCTATAGCCTAGGGCGGCAAATTTTTGGGGGCGGCAAATGTGGGAGTTAAAAAGATTAAATAATAAAAATATCTGGAAAAATTCAAATCATATGAAAAAATACAATATTTTAACCAAAATTACTGTAGATGAGAGGCGACAAAATATTTCCAGCCTATGGGCGATTAATTCGTAAATCCGCCTCTGCCTACAAACTGTCGCTAGATGGCTTATTGTATGAAATAAAGTAATTTTTTTTTTGAAAAGAAAGTGAATTTAACGAAAATTAATACGTAGTTTCGATTTATTTATTTTAGTTTCTTATTCTTAAGGGTTATTTATTTTAAGATTGCTGAAGTTATGAAATTTGAAAAAAGATACAGTTTGGAGCAGTGCTACTTTTTGTTATGATTAATCAACAAGTGAATGTCATTTAACTTTTTTCCTTTCAAAATTGTAGGCTTTTAAAATAATAAGTACAGAGAAGGTAGGTATTTATAATTACTACGTGTAGGTACCTCTTTTAATTTGTATTCAAAATGGTTCATTCTTTTTCTAGAATTCATAATATTCAACTACATAATACATAAAGCGGATAAAAAAAACGAAATTATATTTTAATCAAAATAACCAACTATTTAACAAGATAAAAAACATTATAAAACAGAACTTAAAAGTAAAAAATATAATAGTCTTAATTAATCATAATGCTGACAGGCGCGCTAAACAAAACATAACCATAGTTAACATAACATTCATAACAGTATGGGCTATTAACTCAGCAACAATGTATTTGTTATTTCTATAAATGTACCTAACTACGTAATTTCATATTATTGACTAATATTTTTAAGTAACCATATATCCCTAACAGACGTTCTATTAATTCTGCAACAATGTATTTGTATTTCTTACACAACAAATTCGTTTATGTTGACGGCAGAAAATATTTTTCTACAAGTTACTTTTAATTTAATAGAATGTGAAAAACCTTGTGGGGTGCATTTTTTAAAAAGTGAAGGCATATAATAAATAAAGACATTAAAAATCCAAAACTAAAACAAATTATATTTCCACTTATGGTCCCTCATTCTATTTTTATTCAATACATAATTAAAAAGTACTGCATTAAGCATTTAAATGTTAGTGTTTAGACTGTAGAGCAATTTATTGCAAGATTGAAAATACGTCACGTGTGATATTTACAACGGAATGAAAATTAAAATAGTCAGCTTATTATTGCAGCCCAAATCCTCAAATCAAATACAATTATTCTGCAATATTGCACTTCATCTCATTTAGAAAATGAATATTCAATCTTTATGCTTGAAAACATAAACAGCGATATTTTGAATTGTACAGCCACCAATTTATTAGTTTCTTTCAGAGTAAATATCATGTGACAGGTATTTTTCATCTTGGGATTCCTCTACTTAGTCGAGGAAATAAAGCACTGAACCTACCAAATTTTTGTAGTAAGACGGATTGAGATGGGGTTTTTTGCATTCGCTTCCTAAATTTAATAGGAAACTTTGTACCTACTTTTCATCATGTTTTTTTTTCGAAATTGCATTTGTGCAGTCGAAAATGCATCCTGAAAATGCATTTTCATAGAAAAAATTCATAACTTCGTTATAAGCTAGCTTCTAGAATCGACTCAATTCGGGTACAAGGAGGTTTTCGAGGTCGCTGATCCCGAATATGACCCCCAAATTGCCTCACCGCCCACCTGGAGCTCAGGATGGCTGAGCAACGTCATCTCCGAAGCTTTTTCTGAAATTCACGCTCAAATTATTCTAGACATCTCATCCGAGGGTTTTTAGGGTTTCTGATTCCAAATCAGGCATTGGAAACCGTCCCCCGCGTATCTGGTGCCCCGCATCCGACCATCAACATCATCCTCTTGAGTTTCACTGAAGTTTCAAGCCTATAGGGAACCGAAAATTGTTTCCGGGTTTTTTGGGTCGCTCAGATCGAATCTGGTCCCGGATACTTTCTAACGGATACCTGGTGCACCACACCGCGGCGGCATCAACGTCATCCTCTCGAGTTTCGCTTGAAATTTTCGCTCAAATGCTTTCATTCTAATGCTTGTTTCATCATATAATGGAACATTTGAATAGATGTGGACATTTTCATTTTGTGAAATAAAATTGAGATGTAGGTATATAAAAAAATGTAAGTTTTGTTTAATAACATTATCATCCAAATGTATGAAGTTAATATTATAAAATATTTAGTTTAAATTTAATTTAATTTAATTTGTTCCTTTTATTAAATTTGTATGTAAAACTCCTAATATAAGGTTGGTAGTTAGAGTAGTTTCAAAATCTCGTGGAGAACTTCGGAATCCGCCTCTGCAGGCGGGCTATGTACCATGCACGGCTGGTTAGGTCCCGATAGAGATCCTGGAAGAACCCCGTCCTAGCAATTACAAATTATTTTCGGTTCACTAGGCTTGAAATTTTAGTGAAACTCCAGAGGATGACGTTGATGTCGCCGCGGTGTGATGCACCAGGTGTCCGTTAACAAGTATCCGGTGCCACATTCGACCTAAGCTACCCAATAAACCCCGGAAACAATTTTCGGTTCCCTATATAGTCTTGAAGGTTGATGCCCGGATGTGGGGCAACAGGTACGTGGGGGACGTTGCCGATGCCTGATTTGGAATCAAAAACCCAAACAAACTTCGTATGAGATGTCTAGAATCATTTGAGAGTGAATTTCAGAAAAAGCTTCGGAGATGACGTTTCTCAGCCATCCTGAGCTCCAGGTGGGCGGTGAGGCAATTTGGAGGTCATATTCGGGATCAGCGACCTCGAAAACCTACTTGAATCCGAATTGAGTCGATTCTAGAAGTTTATAACGAAGATGAAAATGCATTTTCGACTGCACAAATGCAATTTCGAAAAAAAACATGAAAAGTAGGTACAAAGTTTCCTATTAAATTTAGGAAGCGAATGCAAAAAACCCCATCTCAATCCGTCTTACTACAAAAATTTGGTAGGTTTGGCTTATTTTAGTGCTTTATTTTCTCGACTAACTGGTATTATTTAGTTTTTAGTTACCAGATTCCGGATAACACCTGTACTAGAAACTATAATTGCTATTTTTAAGTTAGGACGATATGTGGACATACGCATTCTGTTCTGATAAGCAATTTTTTAATGCCAGAACGCGTATTCTTCACTGGTAGGCGTTGAACGCAACACGCAACTGTTGCCGCTGATGATGGGGAGCTTTGCTGTCGAAATGAGTAATGTAGCTTTTGGTGTTTGTTATGGTATGCGTATTTTTAGGTTAATCACCTACACAAAATGCACTGATCTATCAGTTTTTTTAGTCTATGACACTGGTTACATAAGCATAAATAAATGCTACTACGCTGAACATCGCAAATATAACTTAAATGTCTCGTCTTATATTTATTTTCATTGTACACCGTTAAATAATTTAATTTTCTTAACCGTATAAGCGCTTGATTTATAAATTGTCATTAATCAAAAATGTCCATATTAAATAATAACAAAAGAACACACGGACAAACTCCCGAAAAAATTACAATCGAAACATGCACAGCATACCCAACCCATATCGGAGGTACATGAAATATTACACAAAATGTATATGTACCTATATTTTGAATTCAAAATGTAATTGATTTATCGAATGCAGTCTAGGCATATTTTCAAGTGCTTCCTAGACTGGTATGATATTCATATAAAAGTAGTAAAATATTAAATTTCTGAATGCCAAAGGATGTTATTTTATGATGAAAAAATAACCGTTTACTTTCTACTTTTTTAGTTGATTCCGCAAAGAAATACTAACCTTGCAGTCTTTTCAGTTATGTTAACAAGATCATTTCGCTGATGGTGTGAATTGTAACCAGAAAGTCAAAGCATTCAATGAGGAACGGCGGTTAAGTTAAATATGAAATAGGTAGATACTAATTTTCTTGCTCCTGACGACCTCTTTTTGTACATCTCGTATTGTCTCATGCGTTTCTATAGGAGAATTTACTAAACAATCGAGAGAATTCTGTATAAAATCTAATTAACTTTCTTTTAAAAGGCATAACGATTAATTAGTTTGATTAGATTCGATATCGTCCTTCTGTTGAAATAACGAAACGATTATAAAGGATGTCAAGGCATTGAGTTTAAATAAAATGTTCAAGGTACACAATCTCAAAATCATACTGTACATATGTACACAAATATTTAATTCTTAGGTACCAGCCGTCAAATGACCTTTTACGTAAACAAATCGATTGAAACAAGGGGACCAAAGTGAAAGGAGGGGCGGGGATTTACGACGTTCAAAAATTTGCGTCTTTCTAACGTACTTGACCAAAGATTTTCTGCTGTGTCTGGTATTTCTTCCGACGAGGACACGGAACCGGTTGTATCAACCGAAGTATAGAATAATGTACCAAACTTATTTTCCTTGTTAGTAAAGGGGAAAATGCAAATTATCTTTGAAAAAAACTAGAAATAGGTGATTAATTAACATAAATAAAAATGAATTCCTTTAAATGTGTAAAATTGCTTTATAGAAAACTGGTTATTAATAAACAAGTGCCGGCTCATTAAAAGAAGCTGTTTAATAATAATTTTTCAATTCACAACAAAAGGATTCGAAATTACAGAGTATGTATGTCGTGGAGTGGAAAAAAAATCGTTAAAGATCTCCGACCGCAAAAATGCAGAAATGTGTATACGTCATCCTTACGTAATAAAACCGGCTATGCGTTATTTGAATGCAGTAACCATCCCACTATAAATGGTGTTCCAAGAGTCAATGCCTTTAAATTTCAACGGTTTTAAATAGTCTTAGGTCTTATCAGTCATCAACCTGTAAATTCAGATTCGAATACATAATCAAGAAAAAATTATGTTTTTGCTCTGCCAATAAAGATTGTATGTAATATAAATTATTAATGAATGAAAATTATGTATTACACAGCAAACCTACACAAGCCTCGAATATGTGCTTTTTAGCTCGTTACTGTCATCATTAAAGCTCGTGAACTAGGAAATAATTTTGAACCAAACAGCAACTTTTATAATAAATAACGTTTCGAAATCAAAGTTCAATAATGAGTGATGGAATTATTGGAATTATTAATTGGTAAGAAATACTTTGTTTGCATGAGAAAATAACTTCAGTTAGTAACGCTTATTTGCGAGAATGTAATGCAAATTATGATAATGTATGATACGAATTCCAAAAATAATAACGAGTGCGATTTGACTGGCGCCTAGGAAAAAGAAACAAATAATTGTTTAAAACGTCGACCCTGTATTCAAAAAAAAAAGGGAACGGCGCCAAAGTCTGACATACGTATTAACGAGAGCGGTATTTTCTGAGGTATTACATGCACCTATTGTTAAATACATATTGTAATAATGTCAAAAGATGAGAAATGTTTATCCTGTGCTTTACCATCAGAAGAAATTTAACAATGAGTGTTTTCAAAGTCAAAAGATCTTATTGCCTTTTTCTGAGAAGCTGAAGGTAGGTCAGTGGATATAGAGGGATGCAGCAGGTACAATCTACCTGTTATAAAGCTCCCAAGAATTCTCTTAAATATGAACAGGTATGCGGCAGGTACTTTACGGTTTTTATACTCATTCTTCGACGATTTAAAGGGACTCTCTGACTGGCGAAAAGTTATAAATACTTCCATGGGAAATTTTTAGGAAGTGGGTGGTATTTTTTCAGCATTACGAAATTTACTCCACGCGTCAATGATAAGGAATGATAACCATTACAAAATTACCAATTTATACTATCTGAAACAAGAAAAGGCGACAGGACAAACACGTGTAAAGTGTTTAACGCTTTATAGTTGGAAAAAGAAAGTTCATCGTCCTAAAATTGGGTGCGAAATGTACACATAAACAATAGATAATACAAAAAGCACTTTAAAGGCTAATCAGCTGTTATTAACAGGAGCGCTACAAAAATCAGCTGAGAGCTCGTATACAGAGAAATAATTTATGTATATTATTTAGTTTAAGGTGGAACCCCGGGAATATTACAAGGCAAAGGTAAGGAATAAATTTACATAATTTTTAATTTGCGAACTAACCGACACGGCACGGTCGACAGTAAGGAAATTCCTTGCAAGTCTGACAAGCACGCTAATTATGAATGAGACTCACAAAAACTATTGCTCGCCTTTGGTATGGCATCAGTTAGCAAGTAGAAAGGTCAACCAATCAGCTGTCTTTGACATTCATATATCACGCTAAGTAAATAAATAATAATAAAAGCTTTCATTCATTCATAACTTTATTGCAACATTAATAGTACCGAACGTTACTTTTGTACTCGGTTCAAGTCCGATAATAATAAATAAAATTCGCGTTCGTCAGGAACAAATATCATTGGAAGTAACATTTATCTGCTCCGCGTTATCCACAGGAAGTTTGTCTAAAAAGAACAAACTAAAGCCGACAGTACGCAATCTTATCTCGTGAGATCACCATATCGATTATTATACAACGTATTTCCTGACTAAACGGGAATAAAATCTAAACAATCTCAGGCTTTTAAGTGGCGCCCGGTGTAGGTATCTTTAATTGCATTTAATTCCGGTTATTTACCGGCTGTCCAATTCTAATCATCTACTTTTCCTTCTTAAGTCTAGTTCACTTAACTGCATTTAAAATACCGTCGTCTACGTAGCCTTTTAAATGTCGCCATTAAAACTTTGCATTTTAATGCAACGGAAAATTTAAATCTTCATAAACGTAAACAACTACAAATTGTGCAGACTGAGCAAATTTTTTTCATCTCTGTAAAGAAAATACGCAAGCATTGTTTAATTCTTGAAAATTTCACTGTAAATTAATTTAAAATAATGATTTTTCAACGACAGAGAAATTTTGAAAGATTGATGATTATGTTAGGAGGCAAAGTGGTGAAGCAGGTTACCAAAAGCATTCCCAACGATGCAAAACCATTAAATTTACATATTTCCCATCGCCACAGTGGATACGGGTTGTTTTTGCATAGAAATTGGTAGGTACAATTAAATATATAAATAAAGATTTTGGACAACGTCCTAAATGTTTCGGCCATGACTAACGTAATAAAATCGTAAAAGTTCGTTCTTGTCCATGGAGGCAATACGTTTGGCATTTTTCCAAAGAAATAGACCCATAAAATACAAAGTAGTGTTTCAATACATCATTGCGGTCACTTCGGTTGATGCGTTGGAACTCCCAACTATCACAGAACAAACAAATTTTTATTTGTGCCCAGTTGTGCTTTGATGCATTTTTGGTTGAATAATGATTTGGCCACTAAAGAACGCTCATCTCCTCTAAAATGTACCTATGTACTTCTATGTAAATTATTTGGAGGAATTTGGAATAATCAGCTGGGGAGGCTAAAAAACTAAAAAAATTCCTCCCAAATTTCAACTTCTGTACTTGTGCCTTTACAACTTAAACGTACTTAGTTTTTTTAATGTGTCGGAATAGTGGCGGGGGATTAATAGAAGCCTCTCCTCCAGTCTTAGGTTGTTGCATAAAAAGAGATATTTTGTGGCTTTTTATGCCTTTACAACTTAAACGTACTTAATTTTTTGTAATGTTTCGGAAAAATAGTGGGGGGGGGGGGGGGGGTTGATAGAAGCCTCTCTTCCAGTCTTAGGTTGTTGCATAAAAAGCGATATTTTAATTGCATGCGTTTTCTTGCTTTCGAGGATGCTTTCATTAATCGTTTTAGTGCTAAAAGAACGCTTGTTTTCGTTTTTCCAGGAGCAATCATTTTTATCATGGTCAACGCTTGGAAATATGTATACACATTTTTTCCATAGGTAAATTTTATTAATATCTCACTGAATGAGAGTCATATGTTTTGATCATGAATTTTAAAACACATTTCAGCACTTTGACATCGTTTTATTACGCAAAAAATTGAATTCCTATTTAGCTATTCTGCCTCTTAATTTCTTTTCTGAGTACGGAACCCAATTGGGTTATATTGTTGAAAATAAGAGAACTGTTGGCTGTTGGGCACAAGTGAAATGCTACACCATGTCGTACTTACATTGTTTTTCAAAAAGGCAGAACCTTTGAGAAAACGTACGTTCTTTTAGCACGCGAACAATTACTCAAAATGTCTTTGCAACCAAAAAGGTATAAGCTATTTCCTTATTTAAGCAAGAAATTATGATGTTTTTAGAGTTTGGGCGTTCTAATAGCCCTCCGCCCTTCTCCCAACATTTTTTCGATACTGGAAAAATTAACGGCACAATGTTATTGAAAATAAAGGCACGGTTATAACCGGATTTAATGCTACATTTGATAATAAATTGTATCCCACAGATTGTTACTCAAAGTATTTTCGTAACCAAAGAGGCGTAAATTGTGTGCGCCAAAGCACGATTGTAATAAAAATTGGTTTATTTCCGTGAATGTAGGGGCTAAGTGAACGAACACGATGAGTTCCCTAGTGAACAGTACATATTGAGTATTGACTGCCATTTATTCATCTCTGTCTACCAAAATCGCCCACTTTAAATTTTATACAAACTTACGTTATCAAATCAGGCCCGTGCGCAAGGGGGGGGGGGGGTCAAACCCCTCCCATAACCCGTTGAAATATAAGGAAATATAACAATTATATAGTTATACGTACTTTATAAATACGTACCTAATTATGCATTTAAAAATAGATAAATATTGAATACCTATCCTAGTTTCAATGTTTTAAAGAATATGTTAACCTAATTTTATTATTGGGAGTATCGCAACCTAGTTTATGTTTTATGAATGTTTGGTGAGGCGTTGATTGAAATCATTCAATCAACGTTTGAGGTCTTCCCTGTTTCCAACTCAACCCCTCCCATGGACAAATCCTGCGCACGGGCCTGTATCAAATGCCATCAATAAGTTCTGTTATAATCTTAATTAAAGGTTATCATCGCCTGGTGCTCATGTCCCTAACTAAAATCTACACTTTCAGTTATCCATATTATGCATTGTAAATATTTAGATTGCAAAACTGGAGAAATTACTCTCATTTAAGTTCGTTCTGGTTCGAACTGGTTAAGATTACCGAGCCAATCATTTTTGGTATTAACGAAATTGAAACCAAAAGGAACCTGAATATACTTCCAAAGCAAACAATTCTTGCACCAACTGTATACAAAACGATATCTCAAATCTACCTGATGCACTATGAATCCATGGTTTGCGGTCACACTCACAAAGGGGTTGATTCAATCAATAAAATCATTAAATTTCATTGCTTAAGGGGGGGTTGTCGTTGTTTTATTTCAGCGACGTCATTTCAGTATTTTACAAGGGGAGGCAACTATAGTACAAAAGGAAAAAAATGGGCCGCCGCAGGCGAAATTTTTTTTGAAGAAGGGGTGTGATTGTCAGTTTTACGTACTTTTCTTCAACTGCCCTACCCTGTCCCCCCTAAATGACGTCTCTGTTTTATTTATTGATACACTATTCCAATTTTGGCGCCTTGGAGATGACAAATGGATGGTTATCAGTGTTGAGGTAAAGCAAGCTCTTACTGAAGTATCCATAACGAAGGCAGACGAGATCTCTCGTCGATATGTGTGAAACAGATAATGGGAAATATCGGCCTATAAAATGTCGGATCGTTTAAGATGAAAACTTAAGAAAAAAGAATAGTGGAGAGAATTTGAGATGCATTAAAGTAAAAAAGATTGTTCTGCTAGAAATCGGAAAGAGGAGAATATCTTTTTACAAGCAGTTGAAGTTGAGAATAGAATAATACGCACAAAAAAGGACACAGTGTTGGCTTTTTTCAGAAAAGATAAATAAAAAACTGGAGAAGAACGTAAAAAACGACTGACTGCGAGAAAGGAGATGAAGAAACCAGTTCAGCCCATTTTCATCTGATAGTGGAGAAAAGGGAAGATCGGCATTGAACAAAACAGATGCTTTTCGTAAATCCGAATTTGCTTTATTCACGAAAACTACATTCAGTTGGTTGAAGAGCGAGTTACTTTCCATAGACCAGCAATAATAATGGACCCTTGGCAATAAAAAGTGATAAATGCTTCATCGAGAAGAAATATAGGGGATTGAAGAGCATAATATGTATATCCAAATATAGCCGACTAACGACATTAAATTTGTCGTTTTAAGCTTCTTTGTCTGGAATTTTGTTATTTAGTACCACACATTTACAAGTAAGTAGGTAGTACTACCTTTTACATAAACCATCGATACCATTTTTTCATGTGAAATTGTATAATATAAATTACAAATTTGGCACATTTTTCTTAACAAAAGTGACTTCTAAATTAGGATTAGGTCTGGATGTTTGCCTTTCAATGAAATCAAACAATGTATACCCAAATCCTGAGTGCAACAGATTTTTTTCGAAATACCAGCTTGATGGCGATAAGTAAATCGACACCCGACACCCTTAAAAGTAATCTTGATGCAATTTCGCTTATTTTTCTTATGATTCACATTTGTTGCAAAATATCAGAATTTCGTTATGCATCCAACTTGGACGAAATCAAATGCATGGTTTTTCTGAATAAAAAATATAAAAAATTCAGCGCTATGTGAAAATAATCATTGATAGTAGCGGAAAGAAGAAATAAGTCAAAGAACGAGTTCGACATTGACATATGTACATTAATGCAGAAGTTGAAAGTGGATGTGAGTCATGACATTAGAAATGAAGTGTTTAAAAAAGACACACAGAAGTGAGAAAGGGGCCGGGACACTACGCCGACTGTGCCCACATCGTCTACAAGTATACAAGGGACACTTCGCCGAATTTTTACTTTAATTGCAGAATGCAAAATGCAAAACTGAAACGTAGATTGCCACTAAAGCGCCTAGGTTATTTGCAGGTTTAGTATATTTTTTCCAATTGATAGATACTTTTTCATAGTCAAGTCCAACATTTAATTACGCAAATAAGTTTAAAAATAATGATATTACGTTAGGTAATGTTTTAACGTTCAAACCATATCCAACCTTTTTGAAAAAATGTATAAATACATAATTCCATTGTACGAATTTCTAAACTTATCAAAACAACAAACATAACATTAGTGTCCTCATTCCTAATTTGACAGTAATACTTCTTTATCTGCTACTCGAAATCGACTCTGCAATTAAAATTGCCGGCGTTGTGTCCACAGAGAAACATTCGGCGAAATGTCCCTTGTACACTTGTCGACGATGTGGGCACTGTCGGTGTAGTGTCCGTCGGCGTAGAGTCCCTAGTCGGCGATATGGACCATCAAAAAAGCGTGTCGGCGTTGTGGGCGTTCGGCGTAGTGTCATATGCCCGTGAGAAAAGCAGCAGCTGAAGGCGATACAGAACGGGAAATGGCAGAAGAATTGGAAGATGGAAGTAAAATTAACTCCATAGACTTACACGTGTAAAGGACTAAGAAGAAGAATATGTTCACGTAGTAATCCACGAAGGAAAGTTTTTCGATAAGGATATATAATAAAAGGATCGTGCTCTTGTGCCTATTTAAATTGTGCTTAAACTAGCATACGCGTGAGTAGATCAGTGTGGGTTGATGTCCAATATTTTAGATGTTAAGGATTACAATCAGTCAACCACTGGCACTAATTTATTTAATTTACAAATTCGACACTTTTTGAGAAACATCCGCAAACAACTAAAATCTGCCACACCCATTTACGTTGCTGAATGGTATGAAAATATTTGTGAGAAAGAAACAAAGCTAACCAATTTCCAAGGTTAGTTAACATTGTCCTAGAAATATTTTTGGATCAGGTACGTAACGTCGCGTCGCTGAAATTACGAAATGCTGCAGTTAATTTGTAAATTTGTTCCCCTTCGTGTGAATCCTTGCAGCAATTAATGTAGGTGAAGGTGGAGGCAGATTTTCTAAACCTAATTCATCCCAATGATTTTCCTACTATGTTACGACGGTCGACGAATGAAATGAAAGATCCTAAGTCTAAGTGGTTCTTAAACAGGCAATTTTAATTTATTCATCTCCTATCATGAACATAGTTTTGAAAAATCTGAGAAATTGATTATAAAAATACATTAGGTATTACTTAAAGACAAGCAAATGTGAATATAGTAAATGTTTAATTTGGAAATGCCTCAATTTCGAAAAAAATATTTATTGATGATTATAATGTGAACGAGAGTGTTGGTCGATTAATTAACTTTGGAAGTAAATTATAATTAGCCAAAATGTAGCAGAGTTCTGCAATACATGTTCCGCACACTAAATCATATTTTCTTGAAACAGGCTCACCCTTTAATTTAACAAAAGTATCCAAAACATTGCACACCGAAGAAGATTTCAAAAAACCCCATAGGCGACGAGATATTCTCAAAAAAAAAAAAAAATTCTTTAAACCAAATTGCCATTAAATTTATGATTTGTACACACAAAAAATTAAATCTATGATTGTTATATTTTTCGTAAATAGTTATATGTTCGGATTAGTTTACTGCAATGATGTTTTCAAACATATTCGGTTGGTTAGATCTATGGAAGATGTGAATATTGCGAAAGATATGTTTAGATTAAGTATCGAAGAAAGCTTGCAGATACACCTGAATATTGCCAGCAACGAGTGGAAATTTAGTAGGTACTTACTATTCCAAAAAGGTCGTGGTCCCAAAATTAACGTTTAGACCCTCTTATGGAAATAAAATCAGAAAAGGGCACTACTGATAACAAACTGCAGTTAGATCCTATCGTTAAACTTTAACTAGGGGTTGTTAGTAAGTTAAAGTCATTGTAACTATTTTCCCACACTGCGTCTAAACTTTTAGTGCAAGTATCTTTTCGAGTTGATACATTTTTTCTTCCTCCCCCAGAGCAGATAGGTTCGGTATGACCCTGCTGATATGCACATTTCGAAAGAAGATCTCTCCCATTTCGTTTTTAGAATTATCGTCGATAACAAGATTCACCGTGTCTAATTCAAGCTTTCAATTTCAATTGGTTAAAGGTTTAATTTCAAGTTGATCGATAGAATTTTTATCCAATGAAATTTCTTGATCTGTTGACCAATTTTCGCTGTCCTAACTAATGGATGTACAAACAACCCTAACGCCGACTTTGGATATAACTACCTACTGGTTTAAAATTTCTCGCTTCAGAGTATCGATTTTACAGTTACCGACTTCGGATGTCGGTAACCTTATCTCGTAAATCAAATACTTCGTATTTCTTTCAAGTTTGGATTTTTGAATTTTCGATTTTAAATGATGAATTGCAGTTGTAGTTCTTAGTACCTATCAACGTGCAAACGTTAAAAATGTCACTTAATTTTAATTGTTTGCTCATTTCTTAATTCTTAATCTTCATGCAGATTGTGTAGAGGAAAACTGCCGAAAATTAGGGTACCATAGAAATCAATCATGAAAGAACAAATTAAAAACTCCAAATGAAAAATTCGTTTGTTAACTATTTATACGTATTAGATTTTAAAAACTTATATTTTTTGATTTGCAAGATTTTTAATACTATTTATGAATCGTAATACACGGCACATTCCCTTCTAAATTATGAAGAACAAGGATATTTATTCTGGTTTGGGGCAAACAGTAATAGCGTATGTAAAAAAATTCAGAATGTGAAAACTGAGCTCTTCCTACGTTCCTTGCAGAGGAGGGTAGAGTACTCGCTGTACTAGTGGCTGTTGGGAGAATTTTGAACTTTTTTAACTATTGTATAAATAGAATAAAGTCATTCATTCTTCCTGTAGGAAACAATTTTATTTAACTCGAGCGTTAATGAATGTGTGACTAACTTAAGGAATCCACATAATATTAGTTAATAGTCGTAATGAGTCAGAGTACAAACATAACTTTTTGAACTTGAAATACTTAATGTGAATGTTGAGGACAGTTCAAATGTAATAATGATAATTACAGTCTATCGACACCGACCGCTCCACATATTATATTAATTGCAATTTATTACCGAAAATTTAATTTTATAAATTACGACAATCAACCGAAAATGTGGGATCTGCCTTGGGAAAATGTGGCAGAAACGTTATAATGAATTTAAAGAAGGAAGTTGGATTATTATCGACATTTCTAAAACAACGACAATCGAATAGTAAAATCTCAAAAAAGTTCATTTGAACTTAAAATACCGTGTCATTGGGAACAATATGACGATAAGATTCTTGCGGATATATTGCGGTTATTAAGTTAAAACAATCAGGTTGGTAAGATTACTCTAATGAATGGGAGCAATAAGGAACACGGAAGGGGTTACTTATCACTGTACGGTCACCAAATGCCCACATAAAATGATAAGGTTACTTTTCGCGCCAACCTACTTAAGTTAACACGAAATAAAAATAACAGCTCTTGCCCGATTTTCTCTTATCGTGTTTATTTACAGTTATCGATGGCGAAAGTTACTACTTACCCTTAGATCTTCAATTGTGATACTGTTATCGGTATAAAACACTAAAGTTTGTGCAGGTAACGGTTTAGGTTCACGAAGCTTTGAAGCAACGAGCATGCATGATGTGCCCAATAATTGTAAATGTGATTTGTTTATCGATCGAACTGCTAAAAATCTGTCCATAAAATTCACAGCTATAGGAAATACTTCATCTTGACAATTCTGTTCGTCGCATACCTGAAATTAAATAAAAAGTTGTCAGTGAACATTTTCATCTTCATTGAGAACCAAGTCAAATTTACACAAGAAGGGATACTGCGGTTATTACGATAAGCATAACCTTGCGATAGGAGGAATGTAAGTATAAAACTAAATTTCATTAATAAAAAGCGTCAGTGCCAATTTTACTCCCAACTAATGACTGAACTAGACAAATAAATACACACTTATCAACAAACATTTAATTTACTGTGAATTATGTAATAGGTGCGCTCTAAATATCTTCATTATCAAGTGAGATAGTACCACTTTGGGGACATTTAAAATTTAAATCGTAAATTTAATACAATATCATTATCCGTGCCTAATGGTATCTTATCCAGTTATTTATTTAAAAATATAGAACAAAAATATCTCTGGAAAGTTGTTGAACTAAGTAGTAGAACTCTGGACGTGCCCTTATTTGGATGAAAATCGAAATTAAAAAACACGATAAATTTATAAATAGAAAGCAATTAATTTTCTTTTTATTGAATAAGCGAAGTATACAACGGAAAAACACAACTTGCATTCCGTGCATTTTCTCACGGTATTTCGCTCGCATTTGATTTAGTTATTGTCGGGTTTATTCTCCACAAATTTCTTTTTAACAACTTTGCTATCGTAACCCGCCAAGGCCGCTAAGGACAACGGCCCTGGAATGTTGGGGCACCACAGGGGACAGACATTGCAAACACTAATTCGGTACTGTTACCAACTTAAGAAAATCTTTAAATGCAGTTTTGATTAAATATTCAAAGAATATATTTGGTATGGTAGTCGCCCACCTGTTTCACCTTTATATTACCATTCTTGCGTTACCTTTAATTTTAGAATGATGAGAAAACTGCCATAGGATGTATAAAAGTTTGCTTAATAAGGCGTTAATTTCCGCTTCGAGCTGAATACTCGGAATAATAATGTGTAAATTTAATTAAAGAATAATGAACTCTAGGCTTTTAATTCTTTTACCTTTAAACGTGCCTTTTAAACAGACATTTAAACTTATGAAGAATCCGTCGTAATCGAGTTATTTAAACATATGTTGGTCAGCTGATTTCACGTTAGAAATATTTATATAATAACGATGCGTGTAGACAATAACTCGCCAGGATGTACTTTTTCCATACTTTGCTGTACGTTAGTTACATTATCAGAGCGATAAGAAAATTAAGGAATTTTAATATAATACAAAAATTATTAGAAAATCGTACCTTATAACGTGTTCCCAGCACACACCCTAAGAAAAATCCTGCATTTTCTTCAATAGTTTTTTAATAATTCTACATAAAAGTTTAGAAGTTAGTACGAACATGCAGCAGCTACACTGATTTTTTAAATCCCCGCTTGATACGAATATAAAGTGGATTTTGTAATGGAGGAAAAAATTGTGCCGAGTTTTTTGGAAATTCTTACCTCCATCATCCACTCGGCCACAATCTTGCGCATTTGGGGTGTCACCTCAGTTTGTTTACGTAGAAATGAAGCGGGTAGTGCATATTGTTCTTCGCTCTTCAAGAGATTATTCAACACGCGATACGATAATAATACTTGATCGGGATAAGCTCTAGTTTCGGTTGTCGGTAATTCGCAACAGATCAAGTCCATATTTGCAATTCGCGGAATACCGGCCGAATTGTTTCTTATCAATTAAAATTGAACACATAAAATAAAACACTTAAAATTCACTGCTTGGTTTTCATATCACAGGCGCTTAAGTATAAATGTTTGGTTACAAAAATCTTTAAACTTTAGGAATGTGTAGCTTCATTTGTTACAAAGTCTTTTCGGGTTCTCGCGAAGTTTTGCGCGAGCTTTCAAAGTGCTTTAAAGTTTCTCGTTCGATGGAAATGAGCGGAATGAATTCAGATTTCCTAATCCAGTCTGGAGTTGAGAGCCGGCTGTATCCCCACCACTTGAAGTATTCCCGCTCAAGCTCGGAGCTTTTGGAACTTGTTAATAAATTCTCGGGTGCGTTTAGACGATGTCCCGCTCGATTCCATTCGTTAATAATTTTGCCGCCATTCATAACGTTACTTCTATAACTTCATTTCATTGGAAACACATAATTGCGCAACATTTAAAAAGCGAAAGTAACTAATCGGAAGATTGACCTTGTATTCAACGTTGAAGACTATAAAATCGTCGGTGGTCCCGCCGCCTTTTTGTTAATTTAAAAAAAAAAGCTACTCATTAAAATCGTCACATTCATTCTAATTTAAAGTATAATTAGTACGTCTAGCTAACAGGAAGGAGTTTAGCGGGTCAGGGGTTGAAGTAAGTGATATATCGGTCGGGAAAGTTGTCCATTTAAAGTTTAAAGATCCGATGCTCATCCCTTGTCGACTATGTTTAAGTCAGTTTTATTTCTATATTGGGAATCATATGGTCAATCATATGTTGAATGTTGGTGTAGTCTTTTCTGATGACGCATTACACATGTGCCTCCACAAGTCTGATGTGCCGACCTAGCATTAAACAAGTTATTTAACTTCGCGTCTGGTGCCCGATGCTTTCATGTGAACGGAAGTTGTTCTATTATACTTACATGTTGCAAATACTTTTTCGATTATCCTCTTCAGTTCCTTTATTCCTATTATCTCTTACTTTAATTACATGAGTCTTACTTTCGTTTCCGATTTCAACCTTACTAAAGGAAGGTCGACCGTTTTTGCAATCCAATTAATTTAAAAGGTGATTAATCCTTCCAAGGTTTCATGTACAACTTCAATTTACCACGAAGTTCGAAACCTCAAAGGGCCGCATTGATTAATTAATATCCTTTTCAACAAAGTATACCATAATTTGCTGTGACGGTGGAGATTAATAAACTGTCAAAATATTTTAAATGTCTCCACTTCATCAGATCACCACCAATCCGTTTATTGATTCATTAATATTTTATGACAAGAACCAACCGATGATGATAAATAAGCCAGCATGATAAACTTTACAGTTTTTTCAATTTCAGAAATATATTGTAATTTACATACTTCGAAAAGCTTTAATTTTATTTTTATTGGAACCCATTGTAAAAAATCTTCGTTGGATCCTCCAGCATTTACAACACAACATTCATTGCTGCTTTTTTTATTTTGAGACATAAAAATGGACAAATACCTTTAACTTTAAAACTACATTTTCTGACTACTACTTCTCTGAAGAAATACGTGTCATCAAGTTTATGTTACCCATTAAACTGGAAAAGCAAGATGTAGGATTACTACTAAAGGCGCTCTACTTGAACCTGTCAGAAACTGTCATGTTGTTATTAATAATGCGAGCTCACAAAACAACGTACAGAGGATTTTCGATATAGAACCTGCGTCAGATGTGGTCCTTTTATTGTTTCGGGTAATCTGATGTCCCCGGTTAAATTCGATAGTAACTTTTTGCAGATTATGATTATTAGTAAATTATCAATGAATATTAATGATTATGTCGTTGGTTTATTTATACACCTAAAACATTATTTGCAACTTATTAGCCAAATATAGGCTCTTCAAGTGGTTACTGAGCGGTTTAACTAACAAAAGGTTTTTCTTCCACGAATGCATCCTATGAAGCAAAAACCTTTGAATAATACATAAAATAATAATAATAATAATAAGTACATAAAATATTGAAAGACAAAACCACAGAAAGGGTAAAGAAACATCTACTTGGCAGGATTAAAACTTGAACGTCATCTCATAAATGTCACAAATAAACAGAATTTTTCTTTTATTTGACCTCTAACAATTTTGAGGTGAGATTACCCGTAAACTGATTTGTTTCTCCTTCAAGCAATCCTAGAATTGGAATTGCATTTTTCAGTAATCATCCCGCACAACCTGCATGTATGGACTGCATCAGATTATCCTTTAGAGTTTAGTTTAAAGAACCCAACAATATAGGTATAAAAGAGACACCCTCAACTTTCGAAATTTACAATTTCTTTTTAATTTAAAGTAATTGTTGATCGTTTATAGGTGTTTTAACGTTTATATTTATAATAATTAAAAATCATCGTGGGAACCAAGGTAATCCCCAACATTTAAATTTTACATCTTCTTACTTTCAATTGTTGTACCCCAAGTAGCATACTCGGCCCATTTTAGTTTCTGATATACATGAATGATATTGATATGCCTAGTTTCGTATCACAATAATTGTCTATAGTACGCAGACGATTCTACATTAATGGTTGTTGTAAAGAGCTATGAAAGAATCGGAACAGTTGGTTAGAAGAGCTAATAACAGGTGTCATATTAATCAACTGAACATTGATTTAAATAAAACAGTCAAACAGAAAAAATGATTTTATCGCTCAGATATTCATGACTCAACATACATTCCTTTTGTACAGTTTTTAGGTGTTTGCATAGACATTCAATTAAATTTTTCGGCTCATGCCGACTATGTAATCTAAATTTCTAGTAATTTATACATTCTAAGACGATTATCAAATAACGTCTCACCTATTGTTTTAAGATCAGCTTATTTTGCTCTGATTCATTGTATATCTATTATCTTGCTCAATAATTGTATGGAGCCATTCTGCTACTTGGAAAACAATATTTAGGACAGACCAAAGGAAGGCCGTAAGAATTAAGTATAGCAAATCTTGGTTATAGGGCTGATTGTAAACATGCTTATTCTCATTTTCAAATTCTAACTGTACTTACCTTCTATATTTATATTTACTTGTCTCTGTCATGCCAAGCGCAATACTTTACAGTCGGATATTCATTTATACAATACAACACTCGTTTTAAAAATAACATTTGTGTTCCATATTGTCGTTTATCTAAAACTTGGATAAAAAAGTTTTATAATGCTATTCCGCACACATTAAGATCTCGTGCTTACAATACTTTCAGAGAAAAAGTTAAAAGGTTTCTTATTAATAACGTGTTTTATTCATATGAAGAATTTCTACACTTTGATCTAGATGCAATATGCAAACGTAAGTGTAAAAACATCAAGTTTTATATATTTTCAATGATTGACGAGTGAATGTACGTATTGTTACAAGGCGTAAATAAATTTATTACTATTATTGTACTTCGATTTCTATCGATGCTCAGACCAAGCCTAGTTAACTAACCTTTTCTTGGAAACGTGCCTCTTTATCTCCAAGTATGATGAGATTTTAAAAAACCACATTCAAAAGATATGGAAAGAGCTCAAACAAGGAAAATTTGATATTAGATTAGGGCATTTCGTTGTGTAATGAGCTTTTGGTTACACTTGTAACAAATGATATTACTAAATCTGTCTTGTTGTTTGAAAAACTTAAATTTAACTACCATGACTGCTCAATGATCATCTTTCATGCGAACTTGTACCCCTGGTGGCAGTTATCGTTGACTTAGATATTATAAGATTTCTTCTGGTCCCCTACAAAAGCACCACTGCAGCTACCGCCACGGCTCTCTGTCTGCATGTCCAGTAATTTCATTTTACTTGAATCTGTGCAAATATTTATTACATAATATTTTACAGCCGTTATTATTCGAATGTACCTACTTCTCTTAGAATATTGGCCATGGAAGCCATTTCACGTCAATCTTGAATTCTGCTCGTTTCGCATCCATCACGTATGGAAACAAAGACGGGTCGATAGTTCAATTTAAGTTAGCCTTTGCTTTTACTAACAGAGGGGTATCCTGTTCGCTATCATTGATGGATTTGTTTAGACCTTTAAACATTCTCAACTGCGTTGTAGTTCTTGCGACCATGAAAGCTTGACACATACTGACAACTGACATACATTAAGGAGTTCATGGCAATTTGTTTTCGCGAATAATGTTAAGTTTTTACAAGTACTTGATACAATGCAGGTGTTCATAAAACCAAAAACCACTACAAAGGATAGCACTACCATGGATTTTAAGGATTTGCACCCTACTTACATCTATAAAATCTTCATCGAATGTATCAACGATACGCAGATGACAATAAAATTCATGACTCATTTAAACCAAACAAAGTCCATCTAAAATACGAACGTTAACTTTATTTAAATAAAAAAAAATATCCAAAGCGTTTAGAGAAAAACATGATTCTTGAAAAGATCAAGCTCATCGATTCGCCGTTAATCCCAACAACTAGTATACTCTCCTATTTCACTACAAAACGCAAAGCTTGGCCAAGTATGACCACTAATAATGTTGTATCTTCGCAGAATGGATGCAAAAAGTGACTGTTGTTGAATTTTTGGTCCGTATTTCTTTAAAGTTGATACTGAAAATGCGTTCGTTACCAAAGCAGGCTAATTGACTGTTTTATGACATCGTTTGGATGATTTGCACACTAATAATTCTAGTTTCAACAAGACCCTGCCACTAGCCATTCTACCGTTCAGCCAGAGAAGCAATTACCTTACTTCAAACTCGTTTCACAAAACACCGGTATCAATTTTCAATTAGTCCTCAATTTAATCAATACTATTGATTCCGGTTTACTGACATTCATTGTAATACTTAACTATTCCGAAGCATTTGATATTTCATATTGTTGATGATATGATGATGGTATCCTAAACTTAACTCGTCTTTAGTATGCTTTCTAATAGGAAACGGTAAACTCTAAATTATATTACTCATGGCGTCATTTATTCCAATTACATTTGTAAACCTTTAAATGAGTGTATCAACAATCGATTGATTAACAGGTATTATACATAGGTATAACATTAACCAACCGATGAAGATAAATAAGTCGCAGTTTTTTCAATTTCAGAAGAAGATGTTTAAGTTATTTTTATTAGAACCCTTTCCTTTTGTAAAAATCTTCATATTGAAATCTCATGGATTTACAACGTTGAGACAAATAATGGAAAAATACCTTTTACTTTAAAACTACATTTTCTGCTTTATTCTATGAAAATACCTGTCACTAAACTGGAAAAGCAAGATCTAGGACGACTTCTTAGAGCGTTTTACTGGAACATTTGAGAAACTATTATCATACTATTCTTGATAATTTGATGTTACAAAATAACGTATTTTCAATATTTAGGATAAAACTAGGTATCGACAGCGCGTCTTTTAATTTGAAATCAGGAAAGTATCAAGTTAATTTAAACAAATATATGTACACTGCACTGGTTGCTTATACATAATGTTAGAAGGACACCTCTGTTAATATACGTGAACAATGAAACGGATAGGTAATTTTGTTAAATTGTCCTTACATTTTAAGTGAAGCACCTGACATTGAGAACCAAAACACCACTGCACATAGTCTCGAAACATTTAAAATAAAATTAGTGGAATTACATTATTGATTTTATTATTGAAATTCATTGATCATTGTTTAAATTTATGTATTTTCCCAGGACATTGGAAAACAGCTCATCTTATACCAACTCCGTAAAATGGTAGTGCCAAGGATTTTCGGTCCCACCTCCATCCTTCCGATTGTTATTAAAGTGATTAGGGCTATGAAATGTCATTTATTCTAACTATAGTTAAATTTGTTAGTACTCTTTTAAACCGGACACAGTTAGTGCAGCTTCTGAATCGGTTGAGCTAGAAATCATGTGAAAGAATTTTTGTGGATGATTTTGAGGATCCTTCAAGGAAACAATTTTCGAAGAAATACATAATCTTTAGTGATACTCTGATTCAGTTCTTCAAAGTAATCGCTATAGTTTAGTGGAAATATTTTTAAATTTTATAGATTTAACTGGGAATAATCACGTTTTCATTCTCACAACCCTCGGTGATGCCGATGGTACATATCGGGAACAGGAAGGGGGTTCGAAAATAAAGTTTCTTAGAGGCCCGAAATTTCTTTAAAAAGCAAACATTTCCAATTGGTAAAATGCTTATATCGGTTATTGTTTTTTGGGCGGATATTGACACGACTTCAGTTTTGTACAACATTATTGCACTACTCAGCTAATTTCCAAGTTGGGATTGTCGTTCGTACATATGCTCATGCTCACCCTAACCCTGTCCAACATTTTCAACCAACCTCAAAAAGTTGGTTACTAAATTCGTCCGGATGTCTGTGTGTCTGTGTGTCTGTGCGTTGGTCTATGTTACAGGGTTTAGAAAGCTGGAAGGAAATTCTTCACTGATTCCAAATCGCTGGTAAATTTTTTGATCGGATCACCCGTTCGCCGTCGGGACGCCATTAAAGTCAAAATATACACCCTTTAATATCTCTCTTTAATTACAAAAAGAAAAAAATACGTTTCCTTTATTTGTTGAAACCTATTGAGTCATGATACGTAAACATCACCCTCACCCCTCCTGTGGGGTGGAGCGGGGGTGAGTTTTCAAAACTTAAATGGGAACACCTATTTTTTATTACTTTTGGATTCTCCATAAAAAACGATACTCAAATTGCAAATTTCACCCCCAACTGCAACCCCTTTTTTGGGGGTGGAAAGGAGGAAAATTGCACGTCCGCAGAAAAACAATCTTTATTTACTTTTTTTTCCTCTAACATTTTTTCGTGATTTACAAATTGTCCGTCACCCTCTCCACTCCCATCTCCCTTAAGGGTGGAAAGAAAAACAATGACTCATTTGTGCAGAAACCGGCGTGGTTGTGTCTGAGGTGGGGAGGGGGTAGTTATATATACATATATTTTTTCATTAAGGTTTCCACGGATGTATAAAAAAGTCTTGATAAAGATTCTACAGATGGAATCGAAACGTAGATATTTTCTACACAAAAACCAACATGGGGAAATTCCAGAAGAAAATACAAACAGAATATACATATATTTTGTATATATAGTATATGCCATAATTAAGATTTGAAGTTGGTTGAAATTAAAATTCTATAAGAATTTGCGCCTTTTGATACTTGTTTTAATTAAAAGTAAGCAGTCTTATGGTTCCAAATTAAGAACTTTTCAGTTAAAATAAAACGAGAGGTTTAAGTAAGCTAAAATATATTAATTTTCTTAGGCAGCTTACTTAAACCTCTCGTTTTATTTTATCTAATCAGAGCTAAATATGGAACTCTTCGTAGAAAAAATAAAAACTTTTCATTTTGTGTCTCCTATTCATTGAATTTTGAAAAAACTGTAACACGTATGGTCGTTGAACACAATACAACACAACACAAAATATATAAAAAAAGGTTTTAGAACAACTTTAAACTGATAAACTCTGTACGTTTCCAGTTACAGACATAACATCTAAAATATTTGCTGAAAAATGTGAATAATCAGTTAAAAAAGTTCTCAAGGGGCCTCAATGGACTCGAAACTTATTAATAGAAAGCAGCTTTAAATGTCAGAACTTTCACGATCTACAGTGATTTAAATTCTAAGAACGTTTTGGAGAAAATGAACGTTTTCAGTGCAACAGTTGGATAAGTGGTCCCAACATATCTGAGCGATTATCGGTTTTTTGGTCAGATATAGATCAGCATTGAAACTACAAAGTTTTGAAAAGGATATGTAAAAACAAGAATTTGGGGTAGAAAAGATTTAGATATTCTTTCTATAGGTTATATATTTCCTTACGTTGTACATTATTAAGTGGTCATCTTCATGCTCTATATGTATTTGGATTTTTACGTGATCGACATTTGGTCTTCTACTTACCGCAGGTTTCTCTATTGGCTTCTTTTAACTAGCAGTTATTTTTCAATGCGTGTCCTAACAAGTTCTTTTTTCTCAGTACTTCTTCATTAGTTGCTTTGCTCGTCCACTTGATGTTTCACAGTCTACCCTCTTTTTAAGTTAAACATTTAGGTTGCCAGTTAAGGCTTCAGTAAGCTTTAAGCGTGTCTGTCTTGCCTTTCACGAACTCGAAGAGGGAGAAGGGTAAAAGTTATGTTCATACGTCTATTGGTCTATTACATTCTTTGAAGATGCGGCGCTGACATCCATTATAACGCGATTGACAGCTGTCAGTCTTTCCAAGTTGACACTTTCTGACCTTCAGTTCCCATCCCTTCTCGTAGAGTATCTTGAAGACCATACGTAAGTGTGTCATCTTCGCTTTCCCATGCGATCAACAAGTCGTCTTAAGTATGCAAACGACATATCGAAGACAACGTCGGTAATGAAATGTTGAAACGTTTGTCCAGAATTTTTCATTGACAGCTGTCAATCGAGTTGTTATAATGAATGTGAGGGTGCGTCGCATCGTCTTGCTTTCTTTATGAATGCGATGTAAAATTCTAATGTTCTTTTTGTCATCTTCTGAAGTCCTATTTCACAAGAAGTTTAACAACACTGTGATGAAATAATGAAGTAATAAACCTATGACGAAGGTTTTCCATAAGTTCTTCCACCCCATTTTGAGAAGTTTTAACATCACGGATCAAAGAATCTACGAAGAATGAGAATGTTCTAATTTTTAACCTCTCATAGGTGTTCTCCAAATTTTGTGTTACCTCAAATACACTAACCATGGAGTTGTTACGTTTCTACCTTATCAGCATCTAATATCTATCAATCGCAATAAGTCCATAATAACTATATCCTGGGTTATAACTAGGTGATATTTTAAGCAGTTTTTCTAATTTATCTTAGTGGTAAGGTAAAAGGTAAATTCATTTTAGGTATACCCTTTTATAGTGTTATAGAAAGATACAGTAATTGTCGTCCTCTGAGTTTTAATAATATACCTACCTATAAGGAATTTCCAAATTGCAAATCGTCTACTAATAGCCAATAACACGATTTAATTAGTAATTACTATAAAAGTTTTTACATCAAATATGTTAGTCAGGGCCGGCCTAAGGCGAAAATTGCAAGTGTGCAAGACTCACATTTTATGCCCCTACCAGCCCTCCCCGATTTTTTTTTGAAATTCATCATCATCAAGTAGTGATCAGCCCGAAGACTGGTTGGAGTTGGACACGTGTCTCCATTCTTTCCTATCCTGCGCTAACCTACGCATTTCCATAAAAGTGGCACATCCCACATCCCATTTTGAAATTCAAGGTCTAAAAACACAGTGTTTGTGCACTTTTGCGCTAGATAAACAAAGACTTGGGAGGGGAGGCAGGAAGATTAGTCACAATCCTTCCCGGTTCCCGCGTCCCGCCACACGGGCAGACGACTGCTCTACTGACCCTGGACGACGGACGTGCGTCAAGGACATCAGACTACTGTAATTCTGAACTCGTTGGGGAAGATCTTCGGTTTTACCTTGAAATAGTTTTGAGACAAAGTTCCTTCTAGTTTAAATATTTCTGCCCAACATTTAAATCAATTTCTAAAAGTTTGCCAAATGTTTTTTTTTACCAAACTTGGACAATTGTATGCCCCTCCAAAAGGCTCGAGTGTGCGGCTGCATACGTCGCACACCCCTCAGGCCGGCCCTGATGTTAGTATAAAAGCTCAAACGATAATTTTGTTTTATTTCGGTCCATGTCAAATTATAATTTGGTGTTCGCAAAGTTGGCCGATAATACGGTTACCAACCCAACAGGTAACTTCTTGGTTGTCATTGACGGAAAATTCTTGAATATTTTTCATTTCCGTGCAGATTTTGGAAAAATTATGTGCAAAACAAGAGCATTCTTCTCTACTAGTTATACCTGTTAACTCTTACTCCATTTCATTATGTCAATATGACTCGGATTGTAAAGTGTGCACCCAAAGTTTAATTAATTTTAACGAAACCGCAATTAATTAGGAATTTTTCTAATATAAGCAATGAATTAAAGATATTTAAATGGGCTTTTTAAACCACAAAAAAGGAATGCAACAAAGCTTGTCGTGATTCGTAATAACCATGCAATACAACACTGTAAACTATTACCAGATCACTGACTTCTCTAACAAGCTTTATCGGACTTGTATAATATGGAAGGAGTATATTTTTAATTTTTTATTATTAAAATAAGTTTTTTAAATTTAATGTACGTAGGTACTAAAAATTGACTGTATGAAGTATGAACTACCTTGGAGGTAGACTAAAGATACGTACCTAATTGCATTTTTGCATATGTATAATAAAAAAAAGCAACTCGATTTAAATGAAATTTCAAGAATTTGCATACGGTTAAGTTTAAATGGCCAAGTTCACCTTCTATTCCTTGCAAACCAGCAGATGGTTTCCTGTTGTCTGATATTTATATCATATCGTTTTCAAATATTTGCTAGGTAAGATAAATAAAGAAATAGGTTCATTTTTTTAAAATATTGCAATGGGAGCCATTACGTAATATAATTATGTATTACAAGTCATTTAAAAGGCTTAATAACAACAAGCAGTTTTTTCTACATGTACAGTGAGAAAAGAATTTAGACATTCTTTCTTTTGTACATACCGACAATGAACCAATTCTACCTCGTAATTATTGGACTCAATGGAGAAAAATAAATCAATAAAAGGGATAGACGTGCTGCACCAACTCCATTATCCCAATTTAATGTGTTTTTTAATAACTACCTTCATTTATAATATGAACGATGGGTGATTTTCAGCTTTTACGTTATAACAGTAATTAAGAATCCGAACATTCCTAACAATCATTTCGGACGCTGAAATTGAATACCAAACTCATAGTGCTCCCCAACTTTTCGATATCGAAATGTTTTTTTTTTTTCCTTAAACTTTGGCGATCTACATAATATATCGCTAGTAAGTATGGAATAAGCGGTAATATTATCTACAAACTTCATTGATTTATCGATTGATTTAGATTACATATTTTTCGGGTACTCAAATTACAGGCGCCTCCTATTTTCAAATTAAAAGTGACAAACCTTTTAAAAATAGGATCTCATTTTGATTATTATGACTACGTAAAATATCGTGTTTACCGGTTAGTTCGTTTATCATTAAATTACACGTGTAGAGCTTTTTTGTTTGTCATCGTATTTACTCGGTCAACAGTACATTTGACCTGAAACTGAACGAGGAAACCTGCAACGTAACACATAAAGTACTGAATACTTAATTCGAATTACATTTAAATTTTCCTATTCGGAAAATCGTGATAAAAAAGCATACAACACCTTCAGTTATTTTATGAGTAAAATTAATGTGAAAAATAAAAATACCATCGACTAAACAACAACAAGCAATGTTCAAACACGAACTACTATTGATGAACCCATCACACTCACACGCAGTAGAACACCGGCAGAAAGATCCAATGCAAAAATTAGATAGCATGTTTCATTTATGTCAAGTGTCAAAAGAAAGCGACGCAGTTTCCAAAACGTTGAATAATAAGAAATAATTAGGTACACGAGAAATATCTAAAACATGAACCCGAATTTAAACAATATTATGTAAGTCTACGGGCCTAGTAGATCTACCATTGGTTGCTATTGTACCCTTTTTGCTTTCATTGGATCATACTCCTGCCTTCTTCAAATCTTTTTCTACATCTTTCTTCCATATTGACCTTGGCCGTTCTTTTCTTATTCCTCCTATGGTATGTTTCAGTTGATCGCCTTTTGATGTTCCATTATGACTGTGTACCGGGTGGGGCCAAATTGCACACTTTCTTATGGAAACATCCTTTATCTTAAGAGATAGAAAAAAGTGGACCTAGGTGCCTTGAGCTCAATTTTAAGCTATCTCTAATCGTTTGGCCACCAGGGGGCGTTTCTCGAATTTAGTCGATTTCTTTAATTCTCCATAATTTTCTTTCTATTAAAAATACGTGATTTTGGCAAAATCTTTCTTAGAGCACTTTTTTACTTAGAATCCATTGCGATGGACAGTTTTTATACAGGGTGTTTGGTTTTTTGTGTACTACGCTAAACTACATTTTTTCATACGGACCACCCTATATATTTTTGGGTTTTTGAAAAGAGAGTAAAATTTCCTAAATTTTGCTGTATCACTTGGATATTTATGTTAAATATACAATAGGGCAAGATCTACATACAAAATCGTATGCATTTTGTGAAAATTTTGTACAATTTGGAAAGCGATTCAAAAGTCTCTTTTTTCTGTTCATGCTTTTCATTTTAACAAAATGCACTTACATACGATTTTGTTAACATTTCCTAAATCCACCATTTATTTTCCTCATGAGTACCTCACAACAATTTCTATGTCACGAAAGTTTTCAATGTCTAAATGTATTTATTGCCCTCTCCGAGAGGGGGTACATTTTATGTGTTCTCTTCTCTCTTTAATATGAAAAAAATATACGATGCGTTATACCTTATTTTTCCAAACAAAATGTATGGCAGCGACGAAAGAATCAGAGCGAGTCGAAAATAGTTAATTTTATTTGCTTAACCATTGGATGAAACAACATTTTATCAATATTGTTAGCAAAAGTTCGCAAAAGTCATATGTATTTATGACCCCGTCAAAACGATAGATCAGACCAGTAAATATTTAGCCAGAAACTGCGTTTGAAGAGTTGCTTCATTTAATATTAATTGCTGAGGAATTAGAATGTGCACCTGGATTCTCACCTATGTAAGCCAAAAAACGCATTATTGTCAATATATCCTCAATATTAAAATATTTCAGTTTATTACATTTACATGTGGTGGAGGAATATCATTTAAAGTAAAACCAGATTTTACACCAACTAACAAAAGGAATGACAGAACCTTTGTTGCAGGATGAGACTCAAAAAGGCGTGTAGAAGTATGAACCGAAGACAAAACCTCTTCTTTCAAGAAAATTTATTATTGGTGTACTGGTGTACAATATTAAAAGCTATTGGTCTGATGACATAGTTAAAAGTAGTAGGTAGTTTATAATTTTTATTATAAGGGCCTTTTCTTCGCTTTATATCACTTTAGTTTAGTAAAATATTAAATTCTGCTGTCATCGGATAAATTAAGTTTTTGGTTTAGAGATTTAGTGGTTTAGTCCATGGTTGCACCAACCCTAATTCAGTAAAAATCTGCCATGACAAGTAAAGGAGTTATTTCATCAATCAAATTCATGAACGTGCAGCTTATTCGATGACTCGAATAGTAAGTAAGGGGGTTTTATGCAATAGACCATAAGAAACGAAATGATTTGATCAATATCTGCATGTAGTAACAAACTCTTTTGAACAAGTGCCAAACGTAATGCCTTAATAAAAAATTACCCGCTTTACCTCTTTATTTCCTTACGTGGTTTGTAAAATTGCAAATTTTTGTTTCGAAAACATCTTTGTTGTTTTATTAACTTTTAGCCAAATGTCCTAATAATTGACTTAGATATGTCCTGGATTTATTGATGATGCGTTAGGAAAAGCTAGATGTAATGAGGAAATTCGTACCAGATTTGAAACTACATACTCAGAAATTACGAAAAATCCAAAAAATATCAGGCAAAGGTCCATCTCAACGCATTTCCAAGGAATTGTCTTGTAGGAATGAAACTTTCTATTTCTATTTCGAAGAAAATGTGCTTGATTTGCACATGTCATGTGCACAATGTGTGGTGGTTTAGAAATGACTGTACTAAAGTTACTGTCAGTGGCGTACGCAGACTACACACTACAGCCTTGGGAGGGGATATAAAAAGTGCGGTGTGATGTACCAATTTTAAAAAACTTTTGTTTTACAGAAAGTTATAAAATAAATATTATTATAATACAAAATCCAATCCCCTTGGCTGTTGTGCAAGTTTCTCTATTATTTCGTCTTCTGAAATGGGTAGTTCCCTATGAATTGACATCATGGCCAGTCCATTTAGTCTTTGTTGCGATGAATTTAAAGTAATGCGTTGTCAACAATTGTGTTTTTTAAAGGAATTTGCTTTGTTTGAAGTAGGATGACAACCAACGTTATTTAAATACTAACGAAATTCCTTTATTTTGTAACCTGGAGCGAGACCTGGAGAGTCAGGAGGGAAGAACATAAGAAGAATATAAGTATTATTTTACCCTTCCATGAAGGAACAATTCCTCTTCGATTAACCTCTAAATCAATTTTGCGCCCTTTCTAATGAATACGTGAAAGCCCAGTTATCAAAATAGAAAATATTCAATAATTATGGTACTGCCGCTGCCCTAATCGCACCCTTTATAAAAATGCCATTAACGGGACCTTATTTAAACATAACTACAACTACAGCAGTACAGTCGAGAGTCGTTCATTCATAACCTGACCATTTATTTTTTGACTTAAAACGGGACATCGGTTTGCATTTGCAAAATGTACAGGAACGATTTAATCAAAATCTGTATAACTGCATGGAAGCCGAAGGCAGGCACTTGAAACATGTATTAAAATAAGGTTGAATTTGCATAAACTGGTTTTATTAATTAGCACAAGAAAAAGTTTACTCTTTTAAAAATTTAAGGGTTGTTTACCCTGTACCTAAAGGGTGAAACAATGTTGTCAAATGGCAGTAAAAGTATCTAGCTTATCTAAAGAAAAAACAATTGACCTGTCCGCGCTTTTTTCGTTTTTAAATGCCTCAAACTCATTTTCCACGTTTGCAACTTCCATTTTTTTGTAAAAAATAAAAAAACTAAAAAAACCTAGTGCACTGAATTCAGAAAAGAAAGTAACCTTTCAAATGACGTATCACTTGCCCCATCATCCCTATTTAAATTATAGGGGTTGTTCTCACAGCGCTAAGGGATAAAATCATATCAGGTTGAAAATCATATCAGGTTGAAAATCATGGCAAAACTTGTCGCTTTGATTTAAAAATTGTTACCTTTTCGTTGGGCCACCCTGTATATAAATTGCTCAAAATGTCCACTGTTATGTTCACCACACAATACCACTTTGTTCCAATTCCATTTGTCGAACTCTTTTTCCAGAGTTACGGGTGTAATTCTTTCAAGTTTCCGCAGTAATTGCTGCTTGTAGTTCGCCCAATGTATGGAGACGGTTTCAAAAAACGTTGAACAGAAAAAAATATGACGGAGTTAAATCTGGAAAACTGGGAGTCATAATCCTCTGCTAATTAAACAATTTTCAAATCGATCAACAATTCGTTTCTTATGGTTAGCAAACGCTCGATATTCGATAAGGAATATTAAAATCGTAGTGCTCTTCCATAAACTGCTCTCGACAGGAGCAGTTCAACTCTCCAATTCAATATTCAACACCATAAAAACACTACGCGCGAAATTCAAACTGTCATCAGTATTAGAGAATCACCCAGTATTACATACATATAAAATTATATTATGGAGTATAATGTAGATTTCCGGTATTTTTTAAATTATTTTAGTAGATTTTTAGTAGATTCAGGCAAAAATATTAGCACACAGTCCGCTAATTTTCGCAGGGTTTGTCAGTTTGTGAAAACGGGACAATTTTGCGTCCCGGGGGTTTTCTCGGGGACACCGGGACGGAGTACCGAAAAAGGGGACGGTCCCGTTCAAAACGGGACGTATGGTCACGTTCTTCATCCACCACCCAGGAACGATTAAACCATTTTGCAATGGTTCCCAAATTTTGACAAGAATTTTGGCAAGAAACTAAAAATAGTAATTTATTGTTCTTTTAATACAAGTAAAAAGGATGTTTAAAATCTCCAATGTGTCGTAATCAACCTATAAAAGATCGTTTTAATAAAATAAAATAACCGAATTTTAAAGTATGCCAAACACCTAGAACTATTAAATATCTACAAAACAGCTGATTACTGTTATCAACTTCAGTATGACTAGCAGGCTTTATATATAACTTATCTTACAATTTGAACAGGACTTCCCTTCCGGTTTTCCTGCGTTCTCATAACAAATCCAACAATTCCATAAATGTTCGCTAACTTGTAATAAATTTCGGATTATATCATTTGAAAACCGCAAGCCTATGTGAATCACCTTACATAAACCATCCCGACATGAAAAAAATATATAAGGTTGCTGTTTATTTATACTTGGGAACAATAGCGACTGTTTAAGCAAATAATAATCCATTCCAAACGATAATGTGATGAACAATTTAGCACTTATAGTTAGGGAATCATAATTTTTATTCATTTAATGAACATCATAATAATAGTTATTTCCAAGGATACTGCTCCAGGGTAAGAGCTTAGGCGATGAAATAAGAATTAGTTATTATCTTGTTAAGTAGATTATTATAATGTACCATACCATTCATCTCTTACGGCACATTGTACGTTAGATTTTATTTTCTATTATTGCTTGTTCCAGTTCAAGAAACCAGTTTTGTACATCAACAGAATCGTAAATTGTCAGTTATGGGACGTTCTATTATTTTCTTACTTTTGACAATATAACTAAAATATAATTTGACCATATTTATGAATACCTAATTTTACCTGCGCAGGTAGAAAAGCGATACCGCGTGTAAAGCTCCTCAGAATTTCATGATTCTTTAAGATAAGTGTTCACAATACAATTAGTTGCATCTACAGGGTGCCTGACCAATAGCGGTTTTAAAGTAATCTGTAAACACAATAACATTCTTCTTAGAAAAACAGTCAAAATCGTTGGATGTTAATTGCTAATGCATTTCCTATCCTTGAAGCATTGTTATACGCATATATGCACATTTTAATACACATTTTACTACATACTAGATGTACAGCTAAAGAATGTTGCTAATACATACTTCAATTCAATTGGAATTGATGCCTGTAACCTGTCGAGGTGAATGCTTGAGAGGTAAATGAAACATGATTATTCATTAGTACTGTACATAACATACCTACGTTACACAGTTACAATATATCAGAAATGTTGAGAATACAAGTAGGTAGGTACTCACGGTAAATGATGAGCTAAGCGCTAAGGGATAATATGAACGTCTGAAACCTTTAAAGACATAAATAAAATATTCGTCGCTGAATGATTGCAATATGCAACTTATTTATCGTAAATTAGGTGATAATAACAGTTTCTCTTAGTTTAAGGAACGGTAACAATTTTGTTTTTTATTTGCTAATCACATTTTCATATTAAATGCACTACATACCTATTTAAAATAATCTTATCGAAATATGTATTGCTAAAAATATCAAGGTGTTACAAATTTTAAAAGTTTATTAAAAGTTAAAAGTATATAGCTACACATACTTACATATATTATTATTTAAGCTTCCACGAATGTTTTTATTATTATTTGAACACATTTTCTGGATACGATTCGTGTATTAACGTTTTTAGTAAACTATCTACGTTTCGGCAGCCTTTCTTTCCTGCCTTTTTCAAGATAAATTTATTTGATTGACACTAGATGTCATGTCACTTGATTTCAGTCTTTGGTCTTTGCTCTTGTTCTACTGCGAGTTGCAGGTCCTATGTACGTCTCTGTGACTTTTGGTGGATTTTGAGGGATGCTGGGTAGTATTACATTGTTATTGTGGGTTATTTCAATCTTCTTAACTATCGGTTTCCACATGGGAGATAATCTTGAACCATCGTCTCGTTTGTTTAAGCCCAAGGCCCCCAAGGGACGTTTCTCAATTTCAATGGCCTCTCTGGTTATCCGTTCTTGTATTGTGCATGCCGAAGAAAGTAACTTTATTTTGTCAGTGTTGATATTGTGACCGGTTTCTAATCGATGATTTGCCAAAGAGTTAGATAATACATGTTGTTTAATAGCCAATTTGTGCTCTTGTGCTCTTACACTAAGTTTCCGATTAGTTTGCCCAATGTAAGATTTTTGACAGTTGCTACATGGAATTTCATATACCCCTTGTTCTTCACCGTGGATTTTATCTTTAGGGTTTTTTAAGAGATGTTGAACAATTATATATGGTTTGAAAATTGTTCTAAATTGTGTTTTTGGGAATTTCCTTGCGATGGTATCTGTTACACCCTTTATATATGGCAATATTAGATGTTTTTTGGGTTCTTCAGTTTTGGATTTTGGTTTTGTTGGGTTTTTGATAATATTTTTGGTGATTTTTTGAATTTGCTTTAAGGGATACCCATTTAATTGTAATATTTTGTTGAGATTATTAAGTTCATCATTTCTAGATTTAGTATCAGTTAGAGTGTTAGACGGATAGATCTTGTGGTTAATGACTTAATAATTGCATGAAGTTGGGAAGGATGATGATGTGAATGAGCATTGAGGTAGCGGTTAGTGTGTGTTTGTTTCCTAAATAAGGTGTAGCTAAATTCGTTTTCAATTTTGGTGACCAAAATATCCAAAATTGGTAGCTGGTATTGTGTTTCAATTTCCATGGTAAATTTAATATTTGGATGGATGTTATTAAGATGTAAAAAGTCGTTTAAATTATCTAATCCATGTTGCCATATAACAAATGTGTCGTCCACGTAGCGATACCAGCATTTTGGTTTTAATGGAAATGTGGATATTGCTTTATTTTCAAAGTCTTCCATATAGATATCAGCTATCGCAGGCGAAAGTGGTGATCCCATCGGGGCTCCTTCTATTTGTTTGTAAAACTGTCCTTTGTACATGAAGTATGTTGAAAACATACAATGTTCAATTAGTTTTATAATATCTTCATTTACTGAATGTTTCGATCGTAAAATTTGGATATATATTTATATATATATTTTAACGTAGATAGTTTACTAAAAACGTTAATACACGTAATCGTATCCAGAAAATGTGTTCAAATAATAATACTTACATATGTATATATTTTTATTACATATCGATAACTATCACAAAATTACCATTTGAAAATACGTACAGTTAAACATCTTCCTACAGAGGCTTAATTCATACTACAGATGACGGATTGATTGCCCTGTCAACTGATGCCCTACAACCCCATTGTCCACCTCAACAACTTCCATTTATTGAAATTCAAAAATACGTTATCAGATGTCAAGATCGACGTTCTTGGAATGGAAAATTATATCTTCTTCTGTAGGGAATCAAGAATTTGTCTGAGCGGAGGCCTCCACGGCCAGTCAGTAAGATAAAGACGACTTCCAGGGTTGGACCATGTCAATGTTGAAGAAGTCAACGTTTCGCCCACTTTCGTAAGGGTCTTCATCCGGGCAAGAAACAAACACAAACAAAGATAAAAACAACAATAAAAATAACGGAACGAATTAAAACCATAAAAACAGTAAAGGCATAATATTAATGGCAATAACATTCTGAATGATCTGCTAAAATGAAACACAGTTGTTCCTAATTGTAATTTTCAAACTGAATAAAATTGTATTGCATAATACTTTCTCAGTAATATTTATTTTTGAGGACCAAATAACACTTTGAAAGGGAACAAATATTTCGCTCAAGTAGACCTTAATGATTTTACCATGTGAGTAGAATGAGAAACCTTTCCGTGATTACAATTCACTTATTGTTTTCTTACAATGCATTTTTAAAAAAAATTGGAAAAACCTGAACGCTTGTGAGCATCAACCCTAAAATAACAAAAGTTTTGTACTTTGAAGCGGCTTTCGTGTTGTGCTTTAACGACTAATAGAAAGTAATAAAATGTTACTTAGTGCGTACTATTAAATGACATGTAAAACCAGCACTGTTTGGCGAATATTACAATTGTTTCTAATTATACCTTTTAAAAAATATTGTTGCTCGACGGAAGATTTAGGACTGGAATAGCGTCTAGTGTTAACAATGAGACCTCATTTAAAGACTTTTGTGTTACATCTCTGCAATTTCCACTGTCTTGTAATGTATTTTTGTATAGAATTAACGTAAAGAAGACATTCATATATTATAAATCCTTTCCAAATGCGAACTTTTGTATACCAATTATAAAGAAACCACCTTTTATCAAATAAGTCCGTACAAATGCAATCTAAAAAAGTTAATATTAAATAATTTGGTACTTAAATTAAACCACAAATGTGTTTAATGAATAAAGTCCAAATATAACACAATCAGTGATACTAATGATAAATGGCGGGAAAAGAAGTAAAAAGGGATATGTAAAGTTACATTCTTCTTACCACAAACAAACAATATATGTCTTTCTAGATAGACACCATATCACGTTGCTTGAGATACGTCCAATAAAGTAACTAATTTAAACCATTTCCTTAGTCAAATCCGCGTGAATATCATAGAAAATGACGCAATAACTAAGAAACAGCTATACCCATAATTTAAATTTTTTGAAAAATTTAAGTTACAACCCTTTTCCTTATTAGCAAGACCATAAAGAGGTTGTTGAATGTCTACGTAATTAGAACAAGTTTATATTGTTTTTTGAATTTTTTTAATAAATACTTTTAGGGCTTTATTAATGCGAAGCATACTTACAGGACTAACGACTAGGACATGTAAGCTTGTACGCGTCGTCGTAGTAGATGAGTGGAATAAGCATTAGACAGATTGATCATAATTGTTAACTTATATTGTTACAGTTAGTATTCTGTAATTTCTCAAACAATCGTCTCCTAAAATTTCAATCAGTTTTGCACTACTTGGCTGAAACGTTTTCAAGAAGACAGTACCTACGTAACGTCTGTGTTCTCCACTTTGAGGATAAAAGCAAATAACAGTCACATTATAAAACTTATTTTATTACACTCGTAATATGCTCTTACATTTACAATTCTGACATTGTAGTAAATCCTGAAAAACAAGAGGTAATCTGAACAACTACAATAGTATCAATCAATTTTTATTGTATTTTTTAGAAATACATATACAATGATTCTTACTCATAACCACATAACAACCATACTACATAAAAAGAAATAAAACATAATCAGATAACAAACATAAACAAAACTACCATGCTAACTCTGTCACTATTCCCTCTTTTGCTCTTCTTTCCCGTCTCTCCAGTCTCCACGAACTTCACCTGGCTTTCCATCCGGCCACTGCCCCCTCCATTTATCCTTCAGCCACGTTTCCACTACACCTACCATATCGAATTTCACTAAATTGATCTTCGCCTGCACCACGACAATAGTAGTTTGGCAATTAAATTTCAAGTTTATGTCGGATTATTTTTTTGCCCAAATTCAAATTGTGATAGAAGCTGTGCTTTTGTGGCTGTGGCAATAACCAAGAAGCTTCTGCGATAAGACCTGTTAAATCCCATTTTAATATTTCTCCCATTCAACATCATGCCGTTTTTTAATCTGTTAACTTCATAATTCTTTATTTTATCATGACTAAACCTGAAGATGAGCTGAAAGGTGCAAGCTGTAGCCGCAGAAATAATCATTTAGAATAAACAAATGTGAGCGAGACTTTTCTTTGATTATTCATCTCACTTAAGACCTTTCAAGGAAAATCAATGGATTAAAATATGAAGTAGGAAAATTAACAGAATCTTAGTTCAAAATTAACAGAATTTGGGCCTCGGCAATAAAACTAATAAAGATGCAAGCAACAGTATGTTTTGTTGCTGAAGGTTATACACAAAAAATGGATTTTAAAATAACAGAAAGGATTTAGAAACAAACATTACAAACAAGCAGACAAAAGGGCGAAGCTGGTGGAGATTTTTTTGACATTATCAATCCGATAAAGTTTACTGATTTCTCATCGTAATAATCCAATAGGTTACCTTCTCGCAGAAACCGTTATATAAATAAAGATTTTGGATATCACTGTCTCAAAAATTTTGGAAATCCTTGGCGACGCGACTGTGTGAAATAACAAAATTTGACAGAAGTGGATTTTAACTTTAATTATGTTTTGCACAATTATTCCTAAAATTTAACTAGTCGCGAAGGTAATAAAAAACTAAGGAAATTATGTAAAAATTATGCATATCGTGAGTTTTTCTTGTGTGATATTTTCAAAACTGAAAAAAGCAACGCGAAGTATATGAATTTCGATTGTTTACGCATATACACTTACATACTTTTATTCTCACACATAATTCTAGTTAATAATGTGAGAAAAAGAACAATAAAAACTGGATAATTTACATGCGTAACGTATATACAACGATGAGATCAAACAAGAAAGTGCGCTTTATTAGGAATAATACGGACACAACATTTTTATAGATTAATGAAAAAGAAATGTGCGCATATGTCTTTTGTGGAATGATGTAAAAATTTGACCCTCTGTGAAATTTACAAATTTTCACACAGACTTAGTTATTGACCGCTCCCCTTATTTTTGCACGTTTCTCATGTAACCCCTCATTGTTGACTTCTTTAAGCAAGTTTTGTACGTATTGCATTACATTAGTTGCAAACATCGCTGAAGAGAATGTAAATAAAATATATGCGAATAATTTAATTAATTTCTTTACTTCCCTTTAAAATGTGTTAATTTTTCCAGCCACAAAAACACAATTAGTGTATGCTTACATACGGTTCTAACGGAAATCGTATACGCTAATGACCAGTTACATAGACGATACAAAGAAACGTTGTTTAGAAACAATTGAGCTGCATGAGAATTATACCTTCATGCGCTCGGTATAACAGAACCATGATATTTATAAGTACTTTCAGTTTCATAATAATCAAAATATTTGAATAGGATAATATTCCATTACAATGCCAATGGGATTTTCAAAATGCATTCCGTTATCTAGGATGTAATAAAGTTAACTTGTAGGTCCTTGTATGCGGTGATACTCCCTAAAAAAACCTCCACTTCAAAGTGTTGTATGTCTTGCAGTGGCAGTGTATCGTGTAATGATTCTTTTTCCGCCTCATAACCTTATCAGGTTGAGCCGTTGAGCCTACTATGAAGGTGCCTTTTCAGTCGAAAGGGTTCTGTTAGTAGAACTGTTAGATGATTTAAATCTCCCTTATCGAATTTCAGTAGATTTTCCGTTTAGTTGAATATCACCTTTAGTAGGGCTTTAGTCAGGGGTATTCCTCTAGTACTCCTACTGCCATTTCTTTGGCATGGTTTTCATTTCTTTCCTCGTCGTTTTATGTGTTCTGTCAGGCGATTATTACGTTAGCCTTTATAGCGGAATTAGCGGATACCCATATTAGTTATGGTTTTGGATGTACTTCCGTACTAGGTCCGAACTCACCATTAGTGCTGCTTGGCTGTTACTTACTATTGAGAGTCTGGAGGTATTGATTGCGAAGATTTCTTCCTGGAATACTGTTGCGTTATGATCCAGCCTGGCCGAAAATCTGCATTCTTCCACTACATATATTCTGATTCTTATTTCTTATTCTGCAGTAGAGCCGTCCGTGTAGTAGACGGTTTCTCATTGGCTTTTTTATCGTTCGCCTACACTTCCCTTTACGTGGTCGGCAGTACGGCAGAATGTATAGTCACAATCTATGCAAGTATTGACAGTTAAGCAACTCGCGTCGCGCTCTGTTCAGCACTTGGATGGGTGAGCGGAATATTCTGTGGCTCGATGTAGCCGGCAGGGGGTAGTACAAAGGACCCGAATGAGGCCTGTGTACGCGTGGACTTAGGTCCCATCCTCCATCGTAATTTACATTTTTCCCTTTACGCGATATTATTTCGTTCCATATGTTTGTACTTATCTTTTTGCATTATATTCCATAATAGGTGATGCTTCGAAAGCGTAGTTCAAAAGAGTAATGTTGATGAATGTTTAATTGTCAAAGCATATCCGTTGTATGAATTCATTCAGTTACTGCCGGAAAGTTTTAGTACGTATTGCTATCTTTAAAAAAAACAGAAATTTAATCAAATTCAACCTCAAGGGCTCAGAAGATCGATTCAAGTACACGAGCCCTCAGCCCTGAATAAGAAAAGGTCAGTGAATGCAGACAAAGGTCAGACTCTAACTTAAAGTTTTGCCATACCAAACCATCTGCATGTGTAGTTGGAGGGAGACAATCGCGGTTCTAGGGGAAGGGTTAATTTCATGCAAATGTAAAAGTTCCACATATCACATTTGCTGTAACTTACATAATTATAACTACTTAAGTATAGTTCAATATTTTCTGCAACGTACTTAACGCGCTTAATTAATCCGCCATCCCTGAGCTAGACTACATAGGTAACGGAAGCGGGTTGCTCAGTCTTTCTGGAATCTATTCAGTCAGAGAATGGACGGAATTTTGGGTGGAATGGTAAGGGTGGCGACGCACTGTTCCAGCATTCGCCTAGTGACGGGCATTATCTGAAGCTATGTATGAGAAAATACCTCTGGCAAACCCAATGAACTGTATACTACGTACCTGGAATGGACCCACGCCGTATTTCAACAATCAGTTTTTGTGTCAGGGGCAAACAGAAAAAGGATGCCCTTAGAGGACGGTAACCTGTCTTTGTCAATCTAGTTGTAATAAGTTTGGTAATAAATAATTATTGGGTAGCGATTTTTCTTGTGCTCAATTTATGTTGTGTAAAACGGACAATATGGTTATTTATTATTGCCTTTCAACAAAAATTTTACGTTGACAATTTTTTCCTCATTTAGCTTCTATTTGTGAAGGACAATTTACTTTAAAACATAAAAATCCAATTTTATACCATAATTTCTTTAATAGCATCAAAATAATTCGTTAAAAAAGGTGAAAAATTGAGTGCAACTCTTATATCTAAATAATATACAAGAGATAATTTTACGTCCACACTGCGGGTTGCCTAACTTCAAATTTTGCCTCACTTTCATGGATTTACGTATCCCTTCCAGGTACGTAGTATACAGTTCATTGGGCAAACCTCATACAGTACATTATTGTGGTCCATATTTAGTGGTTGGAGTTGCTCTTAATGGGGTGGGAACAATAATTATCGTTGAGAGGAATCTCAAATAATTCTAAACCTTTCCCATGTATAATATATTGAATTAATTAAAGGTTAAAATGCGGCATGTTTCGATAATTTTTTACATCATTATCATTATCAGGCTAATAGCTAAAATATAAATTAAGTGATACAAAAACTGTTAAATAAAGTTACTTACTGATATGGGTGACGAACAATTGGTTTTGTTGAAGAATGGAGGCGAATGAAGATGGAAAGCGAGTGAAATTGTAAAATTTAAAGTTGATTTACATATTGACGTTATAAATATAATTCAGTCTTCGTCACCATCAAAGCAATGCCAATGTAACAAAATTAAAGGGCAGAAGGCCTCGAAATTTAACTTTAAAACCACATGCTGAACAGGTAAATAGGTTAAATAAGGTGCGGTAAATGAAAAAACTTTCGGTAAACTCCTAATAACTGGATGAAAACATCATAAAACTAAAACGGCCCGAACCCGAAGGTAAAGGAACCGAAATTCATAAAATCTCTAATGTTTAAACATTTTATAAAATGGAAGTAGATGCCGTTCAGCGTTCACTAGCGGTTGGCTGTTTGATCCTAATTACTTATTGTTATGCTTCTTAGGATAATTGACGTTAACGTAAAAGTGCAAGTTGAGGAAATCCAGTGGCGTCATAGTGATTACACCAAATTTTTAAATTAACAGATTTTTTACTTTTTATTATACACCGTGTCCGTTTTTCGAGTGCCACTATGGGGATCTCGCTTATCTTAAGAGATACGAAGTTGGTTAAATTAGGGCAAAGTTGCGCATTTTCATGCCAAACAATAATCTGTTTTCAGATTTGACTTATCTTTGACAGTTTACGACAAATCGTAAAAAAACGAAAAATTACGATGTTCGTTTTTCTGGTTTAAATCAAAAACCAATTAAGATTGTCTTTTCTAACCAAGACATTCTTCAGGCACTTTTTTATGTAGAATTAGAATATGGCATCGACTTTTCAATACTCTTCAAGATGGCGGACTAACAACAGTCAACTTCATTTTTTCTTATGGGCACAATTTTGAATTTTTCCATTTTTAGATTACGTTTATTTTTCTCTTTGCAACGATGTATCACACATGTTATTTCATTATTACATGTTTGAAGAAAATAAAGTTTTTCATTTTGTGCGCAGAGTGCTTTGAAGAAAATGTCAAAGCTCTTTTGTTTTCAACTAAATTTGAGAGTTCGATCCGTTGCCTGCGTTGGCCTTGATTTATTTGTGTAGAGAAAATGCAATTTTTAAATAAAACTATAATTCAACAATACGTTTCTCCTTCTAATGTCGTGTCTGAGAGTGCTAACGATTCGGTGTCGAAGTTCATCAACGTCGGTTGGCAATGTTTTGTATACTTATCTTATTTTTCATTGTTTCCCACAAAAAATAGTCCAAGGGGGACAAGTCAGGAGAGACGTGTTAAGAGCTGTAGCGAATCTTAGAAAAAGAGTGCAATTGTGCTTGCAATTACAAGGGGGGATTTTTGAACACATGTCGTGATGTTACCTATTCCTATTGTTAAGCTCTTGTTATCTTTGTTAAATATTGATGAATTATAGTTTTATTTGAAAATTGCATTTTCTCTACACAAATAAATCAAGGCCAACGCAGGCAACGGATCGAACTCTCAACTTTAGTTGAAAACAAAAGAGCGTTGACATTTTCTTCAAAGCACAAAATGAAAAACTTTATTTTCTTCAAACATGTAATAATGAAATAACATGTGTGATACATCGTTGCAAAGAGAAAAATAAACGTAATCTAAAAATGGAAAAATTCAAAATTGTGCCCATAAGAAAAAATGAAGTTGACAGTTGTTAGTCCGCCATCTTGAAGAGTATTGAAAAGTCGATGCCATATTCTAATTCTACATAAAAAAGTGCCTGAAGAATGTCTTGGTTAGAAAAGACAATCTTAATTGGTTTTTGATTTAAACCAGAAAAACGAAGATCGTAATTTTTCGTTTTTTTGCGATTTGTCGTAAACTGTCAATGATAAGTCAAATCTGAAAACAAATTATTGTTTGGCATGAAAATGCGCAACTTTGCCCTAATTTAACCAACTTCGTATCTCTTAAGATAAGCGAGATCCCCATAGTGGCACTCGAAAAACGGACACGGTGTATACATACATAGATAAGGGCAACTAACGTACATTTACTGTTTTCACGTTAATCATTGTCATTATAAGCATCTAATAAAAAGTAAAAAATCTGTTAATTTAAAAATTTGGTGTAATCACTATGACGCCACTATATTTCCTCAACTTGCACTTTTACGTTAATGTCCTAAGAAGCATAACAATGAGCAATTAGGATCAAACAGCCAGGTAGTCTCATCAACCGCTAGTGAACGGCCTTCTAAGAAGTAGAAAGGCGGGCAACAGCGCAAGACCGCAATGAGACGCAAACTCAAACTGGTGAAGGTCATACAGTACAGTGGCTATTGTGAACCGATCGCTTGAATGGGAACTCATCGTGGTGACCACTAGCCCAGTGCCTAACACTGTGATACATAAATATAGTTGAAAATTTATTTATTTATTGCTGAACGATCATATTTGAAGTTATACCAACAGAATTTAAAGGTAAGTTAGATAATTGAAATCGAGAGATTCTTTGTTAGTTTAAAATTTACTTAAATTCCATCTCCCTTAGCAAAGCACCCTTAGCACGGCGTATCTAGAAATTTGGTTGAGGGGGGGGGGGGATAAAAAGTGCACTAATTTTTTAATTAGATGCTGTTCAAATTAAAAAAAAACTTTACCAAGTAAGCCTTTCTTTTGTCCGATTATAATAGGTAGGTAATATTTATTATACTAACGTAACTTTGAGGAGGTAATTACCCCCCCCCCCCCCCCCCACTAAATACTAAAAACGACGAATTTTTAAAACTTAAAAATATTATTTCTAACAATTCCAGTAATAAAATGTAATGGCATTAATAAGGAAGTTATTTCAGAAAGCGATTCAAGTTTTACAGTTTTAGGTGTTGCTATACTATATAAAGAATTCAAGATAATCAAAGACGAGCAAAATTATACTATATATCACAAATAATTACTTTCTATAGTTTTTACATTCACAAAATTTGATCAATATAGATTTATAAATAAGCTGCTGATTTCAAAAACAGCTATTGAGTACGCCAAAATGTTACTTACAGGTAATGGGAATGTTTTTACAAAAGACCTAATTTAAATTATTAATGTTGTAGAATAGGTAGTAAAAGTAATACTGTAACACATTTTCTTTAAATGCAAAAGCGAAATAAATGTGTGGTAAACATTTTCGATGAAAATTACAAATTTAATGTACTTACAATATACAAAATTCTTGAATCGTCAGATTTATATTAGGGAAGAAACCTCAAAAGATGCTACTTGTGGCGAACAGTTATAGAATTTTCAATTTATACTTAGTTGCTGTATGGCCCAGGTATACAAATGACGTTCTGACTCATTACTGACTTCGACGTTAAGTACTTTAAGAACTTGCAACTCATAATAGATCCACAGTCATTAACATTTTCCGTGGTTGATTTTTGTAATCAGCGGAAAACATACTTAAATAAAGGTTTAGTTGTTATTTAAAGTTTTGGTTAGGGAAACTTCAACCCCATTAATGATTAAAAGTGACCAAGATCCTGGGTAATTACTTTTGTAAAGGTTTTATTGAAGTCAGACAATGTCACAACCATAAGCCATGTAGCTGAAGAGTGCAATATGCCAAGTGTATCTATTTGAATCAGGCAATACTGTACAGGATAAGATTTTTCTGAAAAGAACATCTTCATTAATCGATAGAATAAAGAATATACATAACACAAAATGCTTAGAACACACGTTTCTTCACTATCACCAGTACTTGTACTTGATCCTTCTTTGATCAACAAATATTTGGAAAGACTTCTCAACAAAGCTCGTGGTAACCCTACAATTCGCTCATAATTATGCGACGGTAAGTACTTTTGATGCGTAAGAATTTGTGCCCATCTTTCCATAATAACAATGAGGATAGAGATAGTTTTAACAGCTTTCAAAATTTACATCCTACAGCTACATTTTCGACAGTTGCAAAATCGCGTTGTTTCGATCATAACTTATGCAGCACTCAAGCGCAGATGACAATGTTTAATTTGTAATCCTGTAAATAAACTCAAGTTCGTTAGATTGTAAATTGATTGAAGGGTGTTTTTTATGAAAGCGACGACCTTTCAAAAACAACCGACCAATGAATAGGGGAGAGGTAGCATGGATGTTAACATTCATTCCTGTTTACAAAATTATAGTCACGAATAATAAACAACTAATAGTGGGAAGAACATTCTATTATAATTGTAGTACAAATTTAGAAACACTTAAGGAAAGAAAAACCAACTTTAACACCAAAGGAAACTGGAAAATATAACAACGTGCCCTTGAATGGGACATTCCACGTTAAGAATAGGTCGCGTTAGAATATGTACTTTTACCAACTATGAGACCTAAATAAAAGTCGTTGTACAACAAAACAACAAATTAAATATTTGCATGAGAGCTTGATGATATTGGGATTATAATAATAGAAAAATTTTTCTATTTCACTATTATCTGCCATATCTTCATAAATAAAATCAACATGCAAACTTTACTTAAGACAAAAATATGTAATCTACATAGTATAAAAAGCTGTATTTTAATTAAATAGAAACTAGGTAGCATACAAAATACATACTTAAGCTTAGTTTACCTAACTCGTTTTAAGATCTTATTAACCTTAAATATCAGTAGTTGTAAAGGTACAAATTACAAAAGGATTAATTGCGCCCTTTATTTCACCCCACTTTGGCAGATTGTACCGATATAATTTTTTTACAATTACCTTTAGCGATTTTGCCTTTGGACCTTTTCTTGTAGCTTTCTCTTTGAGAAACCTACTTCATCACATTTTCTCTCCAAAGTTCTTCTTCTTTATAAAATTTGTCGCAGATTTTACAGCGGCGTGTTTCGGTGCTAACGTCAGTTTCTGCTGTTATATTCTTCTACAAAGAGTTTTTTGACATGGACGAATATTTAACGCGGTATGGATTATAAAGGTTACAGTAGTTGAACCAAAATCATTTGGTGTGGACATGTGTGGTTTAATGGACTGATTAAATAGTTTCACTCCCTGATTATTTTTTTGATACATGACTTTTGAAAATGTTCGTCTGATAGATTTTCTTTGACATTGCTGATGGTACAAAAGAGTTTACATTGAAAATATTTTGAGTAATAGATGTTTGTGGTGTGATGGAAAACAATAAAATTTTCTAGCAAATTGGAGCTATGTAGCGTGACATATTAAATAGTTCCAAGACTGTGACATCTAGTTGACAAGTTCAATATTATTCACATATGCTACTTAAGATAAATCCGCGGAAGTGTAGCTACAGACGGAGCGACACCTCCAGATGTCGCATTTGTACAATAAATAGCTACGTTCTACTGAATTACTTTGGCTTATTCATTTCATTTAATTCAGTCACGGTTATCAATGTAGGTATTTGTCACTGCGATACAAACCCTTCCAACAGTGTTATACATAATATATATAGTTCGGCCGCTGGATCTTTACCGATGTATGTTCACATACAACGACGTGCGTATCTGTCATTCGACTACTTCATTACTAAAAACAAACAAGGACAAACTGACTGAGATTTGCAGTTTGTCTTTTTTTATTTTTAGTAATAAAGTAGTCCAATGACAGATACGCGCGTCGTTGTATGTGAACATATAGATCGGTAAAGATCCAGCGGCCGAACTATAGAGTAGTTTTTTAGATTATTGGGTAAATTGGTAACACACTACATTTAAAACTTTTACTTTCAATTACTGATGCTGGTGACTTTTCAAAACTGTTTTACTCATTATACTGTACCTATCTCATTTTTACCGGACACAGTAATTGTCCTACTTGAACTATGGATAGGATTGGATAGCATACCCAGAAACAACAGAACATTGTTGTTTTGATCTTGGGCCATAATATTTGCGTTGCTTCATCTTGCAATCGTAACGCAGCATCGATTTATTGGCAGGTTGATGTAAACGATTTTTGGGAGACTTCGGGGTCTTTTTGTAATACGTCAGCCATAACGCTACGCACTAATTTTAGTGAGGTGCGTTGTCGTGAAAGGCGATGTTTGTTTTGATACAGTAGGAAGTGAAACGAATAGAGTTTATCAAGTTATTACATTGACCATTATTTAATCTTCGAAGTTTGCATACTTTTATTTGAAATTTAGATCAAACAGACCCATAAAATCCACACATTTGTAATATTATCGTTTGTTATTTTAGGTAAGCATTAGGGAATATTATGTATTTACCAGACATTTTTTTGGAAATGAAAAGAGCTTTAATTACCAAACTAGTTCTATCTTCCAATCATTATGATTTAAAGGGAAAGTACTTCTCACCCTAAGTGCGTGTTATTTTATAACGTATAAGGTAAACAGCTTAAATGCATTTCGTGTAGAAGGTAAAAATCAGTTTACTGCATCATAAATATACGAAAAGTAACGCAACGTAAGGTAAAAATTAATAAAATCGCTATTATTATAATTTAATACATACTAGTACAGTGTACATAACGTGTGATGAATATTTATGGCAGTTTCTGACTTGTAAATTCAGTTATCGAAACCCCAATCAGTAACAATAAAAAGCAAGGGGAGAGCAATAATAACAAATCAAGACATTGCAGGAGAAGGATATATAAAGCAGACAAAGAAGTGATAAAGATGTGATGTATACGATAATCATATTGGAACTACAATTGATATTTTAAGAAAAATGGCAAACGTTTTCCTAATTATTCAACTTGTAGGTTTTCGACAGCAACAAATCACTATATAATAACCGAGACGTGTGTATATGTTTGTGTTGCTGTGCACTTTTCCCACAGTCGCCGAATCCTGACGAATGCGGATGTGATATTTTAAAACCAAAGCTATTATAAATATTTACCTAACCTACAAATTAATGCTACAAGCTACTACAATTTATGGATATCCCGCAAACCACGTAAGTATCTGCACTAATTTTTTTCAAAGTAAGTTTTAAACATTTTAGTATACAAGTCCGTCATCTTATTCAAGCGGTATTTGTGTCTAAATATATTTTCTTTACTTAGAAAATACGTTCAAAGTTTCCTTATGGAGATTACGTGTAAAATAGAATTCACCATTTGTGCTTATTTTTGGGTGAAAATTTTGTGTAAACATGCAAAGTTTGTCTGTCCGAGGCCCTTAACCCATTTCGAACATTAAAACGATGCCAGAAACTATTTTCGCGAAAATTTTCAAAATGACAAGTATCGGAAACTTTTTCTCGATAACATGGAAATTTAATTATTTCAAGTTGAAAAGTTATTCAAATGATGAAAAATGATTCTATTATGCCTCGCGTTAACATTTTCATGGTTAAAATGATGTAAAAAGTAGTAACAGCATTCATCGTAGACTAATTTATGTGTCCCGATACCTTCTTTCGGTAACTTTCGAAATGTACATGTTTGTGTGCTTATTTCGAATTGAGAGATTTTGAACGATGGACGATGTGGTAGGTAACATATATAGTCGAATGTTTTCACCGAGAAAAATGTTTTTGCCTACATATTTAACTTAATATCTATTGATGAAAGTAGGTGGCAAGTGTATTGTTACGTTATACTATACCAAAGAGAATACCTATACTTTGACTATACTTCTAAATATACAACTTATATTGTAATTAAGAGGAAGTAAAATCCATATTTACTGCTGTACATATACGTGTAAATGAGGCCTTTAGTTAGTGAAATAAACAAAAATTTGAAACTGTTTAAGGTAGAGAAGGTCTTTCTATAAAACAGATGTTATGCAACGTTAGACCAGCTTCTATTTGTACATTTTATGTTTTATGGTATTTTTAGTTTTACTATAGTTAAAGATGAATGTTAAAACGTTCTCCCTAAGGCCATTCGTATTCCCAAAAAGTTGCCAGTGCCCAAATTGAGTTCTTTTACATTCAAAATTCATTCTAAACTATCCTTATGAAGTTTACACGGAATTTGTTATATTTTCGTTAATTTTTGGGCAAAGACTATGTGCAAAGACGTAATTAACATTGTGAAAGGGCCATTATGTATTTTTCGTCTCAAGTCTATTCCAAAAAGTTTGCATTTTACATTTTTTTTAATAATTGGTAAAAATTTACTATAAGTAGGTAGGAACGAATTCGTATATCTTTACCAAATATCAACCCATTTTTGTGATTTTTACGTCAAATGTAAGTAAATGTAATCCTTTATTTTAGTTACTTTAATAACTTGCTAAATTACAGATACCTACAGGGTCAAAAATCTGAAAAGGTACAAAAATGTAATTTTTTTTTGTTTTTTCAAGCAACTAAGCCAGCTCAACAAGGTGTGATATTTTAAAACAAAAGCTATTACAACCTACAATCACAGATACCCCCTCCCCCCAAAGCACGCAAAACGCGAGAATCGCGTGTACCCCCGTTTATATTAAATATTAAATGGTGTCTAATTTCTGAGAAAAATAACATAATTTAGATCAAGTTGATGGAATGTCTAAATGGCAGCATTAACTTCATATATGTCGTATTAGATAAAAATATATGGTTTATTGCACAGAAAAGAAAAAATTCTTCTCAAATTAGAAATGTAAGCTCATCATCAATCTGGAAGATTAACATCGAATTTTTTCTATTGAGGTCGTTATTATTTGCCTAACCTAACCCAGAAGATAGGTGTCTTCTACGATTGATAAGTGTCATCATCAAAATCGAGCCTTTATACAAAATATTTTATTTATAGCTGAAGCAAGATTTGCTCTTCATAACACACCAAATGTTCCAAATTTGAGGACATGGGAAACTTACAACCCAGACATGTTGGCCCAAACAGGATCCCACGATCTGAAAATAATAAATGTAGGTCTCTCAACTCCTTTTTTGGAATACAATTTAACTTCCTTCAACTTTCCTACAACTTTTTCAGCAAGAATTCTTCCAACTGTTGCCGAAGTTGCTAGGAATAACCAAGAAATTTGATTCTAAATGGATGTTTGCCCTTAACACACCTGTCGTTGCGGGATAGTTTTAATAAAAAACTTATTTGTCCAAAATGTATTATCAACTGAACGCAAGAACAAACCTTTCAAAATTTAGAAAAATTAAAAACTGACATTTAAGAGAAGTGCTACAATCAATATTACGAAAGACTTCGTCATTGCCTTACGATAAATATCCATTTATTCCAACACATATTGTGGAAATTGTGAAAATCACCTATGGCTATTTTCTATTTCTAATTAGGTTTTTTTTATTATAAATAAATTATTTTTGTACTTTTTGGTGGAATTTGGCGGTTTTTATTTTAATTATTAGAAGTTCCTTTTATTAAAAATAAGATACCTTAATACATTTTTATGTTAAAATAATTTGGAGAGGTAATAAAAATTTGACAGTGAAATCCCTATGAGACGTGGTCCAAGTCACCACATTGTGACTGTAGATTACACATTGAACCATTGTTGGAATCAAAATTCATAACTGCGAAGGAATGTTCTTGTAATGCGAAATAAGTGCTGTTATAAGATAAGTTAACAGGCCGGACGTAGAAAGTAAGACACAACTTAATAATTCTAAAATTTAGGCGGAAATTTAACAATTTTATAATGTAGAATACATCAGAGTTGCTGTTAATTGAATTTATTCTGGGTAATTATAATATATTATATATACTTCCCAATTAAATTAATTGTTGGTAACTCTCTAACATTTTTTTTCTTCCATAGTAGTATCACAGATAAGTAATTAATATCTGTGGTAGTATAATACTACTATGGAAGAAATAAAGTTAGTAGTATAGCAAAAAGAAATTATATCTACATAAAATTTCACTGTCTTACAATATAATTATATATACAATATCCCTTTTTGCCGATTTGTGCACATATATGTTAATAATTAGACACTGTGCAAATGTTTTAAATAATTGAGGGTTTGGTGAAAATGATGGTCAAAGCGTTGTCTTGCTGTGTTATTGTTTATAATTAGGCATTTAAATATTTGAACTTTTATCTTTTATGTATAATGATAACAAAGTCCAAGGCTAGGCAAGTAAGTACGGGATAAAAAAATTATCTGTTTTTTATATGCAATAACAACGGTGACGTAATATATCCGTTGTACGCCTGCCAGTTGTCGGGATGGTTCTATTAGTCTAAACTAAGCTAAAAAAATTGTTGGACATTGTACAATTGAATTTTTATGGATGAAATCTTCCAATGTGGTGCAGTAATACCGTGAGCTACATAACTGCAAAAAATAAAATTTGAATTTTCTTCTCCATTGAGTTATGTAGATGGTCTTCGGCATGTTTCTCTTATCCAATAATTTATTATAAAATATCGGAATGTTTAGTTTTACAATATTTTTGTAACAATGACAGCTTTTAATTGTCGTTCGCTTAATGAGCTTTTAATGTTAAAGGCAATAGCTCCCTTTTAATCGAGCAGGACGTCTTAATTAGTTCACCAATTAATGGACTTTTGTTTTCTTTCTGTCATCCGTTGAGATACAAATTCAATTGAAATATTCAACACGGGTCAACTTTAATTACACACCCTGAATGACTAACAAAGTGTAGGTACTTTTTAAGCGTAATCGGGTTTATCAAAACCGTACCTTTCTTTGCTCCTTATATTTGCAGTTAAATGGGCTGATAAAAACCCGTTAAATACCCACATTCATACTCGAACATTTCTCAATACATTGTTTATGAAAGGCATTTAAATACTTTAAACCTTATCATTATCGTATGTTGATAATAGTTAAATACCACCGTCGTGTGTAGGAAACGATTCATTAATCTTGCATTCTTTTACCTTACGCAATCAAGACCAAAATATCGGTTTTTGTATCTGCGATAAGTTGTGCACATGAAGACAAGGACGGTGACGTAATATATCCGGTGTCAACTTTTTTGTTTAATGTCTCGCCTACGACCTCCCAGATCTTTTATTTTCAGCAGCTCCCCATAGATGAGGTCAACGTCATTAACAATTTGAGCGATATAAATATATTTAAAAAAAAAGTACTGTTGGCTGTCATATTAATTTACGTATAAACTATTGATCTTAATTACAACAATGAAACAGAAAATAATTAGTACTTTCTTACATTTCAAACTGCTAAAAACTTCTCTTCTTAACAAAAATTTAAATTGGACAAACGTGTTTTTAAACAATCCATTTAACAGTTTCCAACATATTTTGTCATCAGGAAACCAGATGTAGTTATTTATGATCAAATAATGTAGTTTTTTTTTGGAAGTGTGCTCGAAATTGATGAAGTAGGCGAAGTTGGGTTCGGCAACCGCGTATAATATTTTTAACAATGGGTTGTATAGCTGATTATTTATTATTGCTCGAATTTTGACAAAATCTGCTGTTCAAAAGAGACATATCTAGTTCACACATAAAATATGGGTGCAAATTCTGAAATTTTGCACAATTTTCAGTTTTATATCAAAAACAACGAAACTGAGTAAATCACTACATTTATGTAAATATTTAGCACCCGTCTTTCAAAATTTGCACCCAAGAAAATATTTCTCTATGTTCAATAATTTGTTGAGATTTCGGTCATTTCCGCTTATTATAATACAAATTCACGCACTGATACGCTCTATTTCCAAGCTGCATGCATTACCAATACCTATATTAAGAGTCATGAACTATGACCATAGTGTAAGATAAATCACCGTGACTATGACTAAGATGAAAATCATAAAACTGTTATACAGGGTGTTAATACTAAGTTGTAACGACCAAAAACGGCAGTTACTCAGTTAGAAGTGTTAGAACTCATTGAAACAAATAACGTTTCTTAGTTGGACCGATCAATATGTAATTTCAAAACAAGAGTGACTGGAATTTTTTGAAAATTGGAAAACAATGGAAAATAAAATAGAAGTAGAAATACGAGCTATTATTTTACATTATGTAGAAGTATGTAATCAATGGTCGTGCCCATTTATTTATTGCCCTATTTATCAGAGGGATTATCCTATTTACCTATAGGCTTTCTAAAAATTTGCATTTCCAATAACCAAAATTTTCCTTTGGCGCTTCTCGAGTGTCCTCCAGATGTAGTATGTTTTATTGTTTTGCAATACGCAGAAAATGACAAATTTTATTTATTTTCATTGCTGTGGTGAGGGCACATTTCTTGTGGCCCTAGACGAAAGAAGCATAAATACGTCCCTACACAGGCCCGGCTCGAATAATTTTGGCTCCTGAGGCAATGTTATAATTATAAAGTGGCGCCCACACTACCTACATTATAAAATGAAAATTGAGTTTTTTGTCCGGATTGCAAAATAAATATACGATACACTTCAAATGACATATGGTTTGAAGACTGTGAGATTAAATTTACAAACATTACGAATAATGCAACTTTTCTTTTATTGCAGACCGCTAAAGGAACGTCATACATCAAAAATAAAAAAGATTTTAAAGTATTCTATAAACAAGGCGAGTATTTTGGTCTACAAACGTTCCAAAAAAATAGGTTGTTGGGAAAAAGACCTTGCAGAGAATTAACTTATATATTTTTTAATCAATATTTCGCCAACTGATTATTGGCTTCACAGGATAAAAAAGGTTAAGTTAACAAACATAATGCCATAAGGGCAACAGTGACTATAAAATTGACGAAACAGTAATTGCTAATCATGTTAAAATTAGTTGTAATTAATATCTACCAGTCTCAGTCGAAATAAAAATCACTCAATCAATTTTTTATTTTGTGTTCCACTTCGACTCAGACTGGTATTAATTACAACTAATTTTAACATGATTAACAATTACTGTTTAGTCAATTTTATAGTCACCGTTGCCCTTATGGCATTGTGTTTGTTAATTTAACCTTTTTTTATCCTGATGAAGCCAATAATCAGTTGGCGAAATATTGATTAAAAAATATATACTTAAGTTAATTCTCTGCAAGGTATTTTTCCCAACAACCTTTTTTTCGGTATTCTATAAATATTAACAAATTGGTGACTGGACAAATTTTACCTGCGGCATCGGAAACTTTAACTATTTTAATCCTCTTATTGTTAAATTTGTATTTGAGTATTTTTCAACGAACACTTGTCGACATAAAACTGTCATTGCTTTGCAAATGTATGAGTCGGTTTTGGCAAACGTAATAAAACGTAAAAGAAGGTATTTTTACCAAGTAAGATTATGTAAAGGTAAATAACGAAAAAAACTTGCAAACCACGTTTTTACTACTTTTCTTCGCCAGTTTACTTTTGTATTACGATTCATAAAATAAAAAATTAATTTTTTTGTGATTAGTTGGCGTTGGCGAATGGCGCCTTAAAATTTTGGCGTCAATATTGCCCACCTCTAATGCCGGGCCTGTCTCTACTAGTACTAGGACATTGCTTGCACCCCACAATTATTTGTATTATACCTATAGTATAATATATGGTTAATTATACTTAAAGGTGTAACCGGGAAAGTAACGGTTTATCTTTTAGCATCAGGGTGCACATCATTGTTTTGAAATTCCGCCGGTCAATGTCCAATTTGTAACAAGAAATTCCATTTTTACAGTATCTATTTAAATAACCGTATCCAAAAGCAAACCAGCTCGTAACTCTCGGGGCATGCAAACAAACTGCTTAAAAGAGTTATTAATAGGGGGCAAGTAAATCACCCCTCATTTTAAATTCCATAGAACAATGTTCAATTTGTACCCTGAAATGAATTCCATTTTAGTATTTATTGTACGACAAGAGATTCAGATTTCGAATATGGTTATTGAAGATCTAAACGACAATTTATATCTTGTCCTTGTTCCTTCCTTCACATTTATTCCTTTTCAATTGTCAATTTGGTATTTTGTATCAATATATACTTCTTTTTACTACTAAATACATTGGCAAATGAAAGTTCCAAATCAATTTGATGATTCAAGTCACAAACAAGTTTTCGGTTTTTCATTGATCTGCATTTGCCGCAGTTAAAATTACACTTCAAGATTGGCGGTGATTATACAGGGTGATTCGGGAGGAAATGGAAATATTTTAAAGACATGCCCAGGAAGCTAAAATAAGCAAAATAAGCTCATATGTTCAAATCCGATTTTCATTTGTTTCAGAGATAATTAGATTTTTTTTAAGTTAATCAAGTTAAATTTGACAACGTTGTCCTAAATTTCAATTTGAAACATAATATTAATTATTAGGTAAATGTCATAAAAAGTGTCAGTTGTACTTGTTTTACGAGATTATAAAAATGCCTCATATTTTCAGTCATAGAGAATATGCAGATATGGTGTTTGTTTAGGAATTTTGTAATGGTAATTCTGTTGGTTCAGTAGAAGAGTATCGACGTCGTTTTCCGAATCGAAGAATTCCTAATAGGCAAGTGTTTCAAAATGTTTTTACACGTGCAAGCGAAACTGAAATGCTCCTAAGTGCACGTATTGCTTCTGAAAAACCTGATTAACTTTTTAAAAAGAAAAACCTAATTATCTCTGAAACAAATGAAAATCGGATTTGAACATATGAGCTTATTTTAGCTTCCTGGACATGTCTTTAAAATATTTCCATTTCCTCCCGAATCACCCTATAATCACTAGTGTAGTGAATTGGTCAGAATCGAACTCCATCTACCTTTTGATTAATTTCTGAAATCAATTTTAAAACTATTCGTTTACAATTTCAAAAATAACTCTTTGTTTGTGTCAACCCATGATGGCCAATCCTGTGAAGCATTATTAAATCCTGACTTTATACAGTGCCATGTAAATAATTATTGATTATAAAATTTATATTTAAAAATGTAAATCCAATATCACCTTAACTTAATTGATCTTGGGACGCAATACTTATTTTTAGTATTTTTATGCAATAATGTCTTATCACGTTTCACCTGTAATATGTAATAATATTTTATCACCATCTTTTACAAGGTAACAGACCACTTTTTAATGCTGTACTCAATTCTGTACCTAATATTAATGTTTTGCTCGAAGATGAGCAGAATGGTCGAAACTAGTAGCAATTATATTTCATATCATATAACGTTGTAACTCTTGATAATGGTACATAGTGTCGAAACGTGAAATAAGTTCATTAGAATTTCCAATACATTTAAAAAATTCTGAAAAAACTGACTGAACCTACAGTTCAGGCCTAATTAAATCGTAGAGCAGACATTCCTGGAATTACCTCATTTTAATATGTATCGTTAAATAGAAAATATTCTTTCTATACATGCATTTGATTGTAGAATGCTTAGATTCTAATTTACATATTTTCCCTAAAACCGGTAATTGCATCGCGCCCTTCAAAAAAACAAATCCGAATTGAATTCTTTTAGATTTGGAAAAGTTGTATAATAATTGATTCGATTTTAAAGGTTTTTCCAGATCCTAACTTTCAACATTTATAGTTTTTTCTTATTTTCAATCGATTTTTGATCGTTAATGGGTGTTTCCTTGTTATACAGTTATATAAAATAAAACTTTCTGAATTAATATTAGAACGTGGATCGAATTTAGTTGCAGTTAGCAATCTTACCTATAATTGCAGCAGTTTCCAAGTTATGTGATCTACTTCAAGTTAAAAATTATCATATTAAGTTACGAGCTTAATAAATAAATAAAACGATGAGAAAACAGATTTGACCAATTTTTATTAATTTGGTTACTCTGAGGGAAGAGATTTTATATTTATAACTCTACTTGGTGCAAATATTGCTATTGATACAATAGGACATAGGTGACAATAGGAATCTAGGAAAATAAAGCCGCGAAAAAAAAGCCTGGAAAAAAGCCGCGGAAAAAAGCCAGTACCTGGACGACAGGTCCTCGAAAATTTAGAGTCGAAAAGCGTTTTCTGACACTACAAGCTACAATTTCTGTAAAAATTAAACATTACCTGCATCTTCAATCGTCAGTTTCTCGTCGCTGTTTACAGAAACACATACGCGGGAAAGCGTTTTTTGTAGGAAATTTTGTAAGCTTTCAATTAGTTTGTATAAAAGTTTGTCGTAAAATAAATGGAAACGAAGATATTTAAGAAAACTTTCATTATATGCACTAAGTACGTAGAATCAATAGCTTTCGACTTATTATTGATTTTATTATGCAAAACGTGCAGCGATTGTGTCTTAGAAAAAGGTTTAAATGATTATATCTCTGTCAGTATTAATCGTATGGAAATGTTTAAAAAAGAAAATTATTCGTAATTAAATTCTCTACAATTTTTATTTGAAGTATTTTGCGATACGCATGGCCATTCTCGAGATATAAGCGAAATACGCGCGATGCACGCACGTGTTACCGTTTGCTTCATAACATTCTGACCCTTGATCTAGCCACTTGGCGAACACTAAACGACGTTTTTTACTAAAAAAAAATGCTAACCTAAGCGTAGTTTGTCACAAAAGCGCTTAGGTTATTTGCAGGTTTAGTATATTTTTTTGAAAAAACGGGAGTTTAACACTAAAAACGACGTCGGCAAACTCCGCCCAGTGCACAGTGACTAGATCAAGGGTCAGAATGTTTTAATGCCGTTCCGCCGCAAAATAGTCGACATTTAAAAAAATCTATGTCGGCTCCTATTGGTCGTAGAGACAAAAATAAAACATTAAAATGTGCGGAATTGTGTCAGCTGCAACTTTCTTAACGTTTTTGTTTTTGATAAAATTGACACTTTTTCAGTTATTTACGAAATCCTGTTTTTTTGACACTTTTTCGCCCCCCATTTCTCTTGGAGGGGGGGGTATGGATGGAGACTTTTGAACACCTCAAAGGGAGCACAAAACAAGTCTGTTCCCAAATTTTCAAAGTTGTAACCATTATTTCATCCAAATCGTCAAATTTCGTCTTATTTTACTGGGCTATGATTATTTGTTTCTAGTGTACGAGTTGCTTGATCACTAGTGTGGATAAAACAAACGTATTAAAACAAAAATAAATATGATTGGTTTGGTTGGCCCGTACAAACATGCTTGGTATTGGTACATTCTCTTCATTTAACTTTCGTAAATTCTACAAATCCTTATAAGCTTATAATTTATTTAATTTAATAACAAGTCAATTATGATTTATGACTATGTAATAAAAAATGCCAATTCAGCAATTGTACCATTTTGAATATTCTGAGTATTTGTAAAAAAACGTATTTAAAATGTTTGAAGACTTTTCAAATTTTGTACGAATTTTTACCTACTGTTGTTAAATACTTTCTTAAACTTATCTGTAAAAAATAGCATACCCATTGTAATCTTAAAGAAATGTAATGACAAATATTATTATTGAAAAATACTCAGACAAAAATTATCTTTTTGATATTGTTCACAACTGAATGGCTTATCGACAGCGCTAGATCATCAATCTCTCGATTTAACATAATGCACCAATCAAAACTGCAGTGATAAACAATAGTCAACATGGTGTCACTGTAAACTAATTACACTTAACATTAATTTCAGTTACTATTATCAGACCCATTCTCTTACCTGTGTTCTATGTAATTCGAAACCTTCTTGGAAAATAGTTTTTCTTAAAGTGTGACATGACCCAAGCTAAAAGAATTAACATTAATATTACTACTAAATAAATAGATGACGAGAAACGATCTTTTCCTTCTTATTTTACGCTAAAAACGTGTTTTCGATTTTTTCCTATGTTAGTGTTTGCAATTAAGGCTTTATTATCACATGTCTTTTTACAATTCATCGCCAGACACTGTTTCATTACACGTACCTATATAATAGACCACTGCAACAATTAGTGCTAGAATTATATGGGTTTCCCGAAGTTGTTCTTTTAATTTTGAGAATGAAATAGTCACTGGGAACCAAGTCTGGAGAATAGGAATTTTCTTTTCATTATTTCAAAGACCAAATTGTGAATTAAAACACTCTTGTCAGGTGGGGCATTGTCCTAATGACACATAACGTCATGTCTGCGTTTTTCGTTGATATTATCACGAACTAGCTTTGCATAATATTCACTAGCAGTAATGTACCCAAGTGATAAATAATAATCGAAACTCGTTCACATTCCCAAAAAGAATCGTTCACATGACCTTTCTGGTTGAAGACATGACGCGAGATCTTCGTGGAGGCGGTGAACCCTTATGTCGCCATTCTATACTTTGATGTTTTGACTCCGGGTTAAAGTGATGAACCGAGATTACAACGGAACTGATTAGTGAACAAGAAATGCAAAATCACTACAACAAAACCTTCACGCACATGTCATAACTGTAGTACATGACCAAGAAGATTTCTATGGAAATAAAAGGAGGATTGCTTGGGATTCAAAATATGAGATGACAGATTTCCTGTTGTAGCTATTTTTATACAGTCGATGTAAGAAATATCTAGTTTGTTAGTTAAAAAAGATCATAGCATAAACCAATTGGGTGCAATTTTAAAAAATACAAATGGGCGCATTTTATAATCGCATTGTTATACTTTGAACTATTATAATCGTTACAATTTGTCAAAGCGTTTATGGTAATATTTATAACTGTCAGTGGGTTAACTTATATAAAGTAGATAGTAGCTGTCGTATTCTTAATATACATACTGTTTTGTATGATGAATGAATACTGAGAAACAAATTTTGATAATAAACCATGTTTTTTTAACTATTTGTAGTTAATTATGCACCGGACACAATCTGTCCGAACGCGATAGGGGGAGATTTATTTGTTGTTGATTTTTGTACGGTATGTTGTCTACAACTTTATTCAATTATGTATTATTAATAACATTCACTTGTTTTCATTCATCTTTAAATATACGGGATTGTATACCAACACGATGAAACTTGTATCCTTAAAATATATACATTGATATAATAATGACTAGAGACATCAGCATTAATAATCCAAAGACAGCTTCCACAGTAAAATTTGTAACATATTCGCAGTTCTATTGTGTTAAGCTTGCTGTTGTAGCTTACTATAGGTACATAGTGTTTCATTAAATCTGGTACCTAGATAAAGTAATAACAATAACATTGTTCTATAAGTTTTTTCCTGATTTGTAAATATATTTATCTAATTCCGTTAATAAAAGTGATAGTTTACGTTGTTGTTTAAAATTAGGTAACGTGATCTTTTTCAAAACTGTCTCATCACAGTTATGTAAAGTAGTTATGTAATAATATTACACAACTGACAATTTGAAACTATCAGTAATTGGTTAATTATTGTCAAAATTCGATGTTTGTTTCCATAGTAACCATGAACTAAAACTACTTCATTTCAGATTAATGTTCTCATTAAAAAATCAAAAGGTAGATAAAATTACGGAATTAGATAAAGTTTTGTACTTAACACGTTATGAAAAAGTCTAATTTTATTTGACTCATGTAATTTGCAAAACTCGCTCGCTTCGCTCGCTCGATTTGGCAAATATTACATTTCGTCAAATAAAGTTAGTCTTTTCATAACTGGTTACGTAAATAACTATTTCAGTTACGCTTTTCGAAACTACACGATTATTACGTAACTAGCTGCTTCGCCCGCGGTCTTTCTTTTTTTCTACAAGTTGTTAACTAATATCCGCAGTACTATTAACAAAATTTTTATGTTCTATTTATTTTCCGCGAAATTACCCCCTATCCGCCACCTGGGGACGCGCCCGATGGGAGATAACTAGAGGACCCCATACGGATTTTGTTTGTATTTTTTACAACGGTTGAACGAAAACGACAATTACGTATTTAAAATTTAACTTGCGCCTGGTTTTCTTGTTCTTTCTTTATTATTATTATTGCATTTAAAGATACCTACTATATGTTTGAGCTAGATATGAAACAAACTTTCTTACGAACTTATACCTATAGGTACACAAACAAACATTGTATTTTTTAAATAAAATTGGCTTCTCGTGAACCGGTTGTGCTGAAATACTTTCCAAGACCTCAAAGAATGCTATCTATGTACCTATAGTGAAAACTCCACCAAAATCGGTTTAGTAGTTTTTACGTGATGATGGATAATACAAGCAGACAGACAAAAATTCCAAAAATTGATTGTTGTTATCTATATCCCTTACCTATGTAGCAGTCAGCAATAATTATTCTCAGAAAATATTCAATTTATAGAATTAACTCAGAGTTTTATTATACTATGTATAGATATTGGTATTTTAGTTACCATACTAGGTACAAAGGTACACAAAACTCAATAAAGTTGTTGCTTTATAACAACTCACAACAATAACCGCTTACTGTGTGTCGCTGTTTTGTTGCAATAAATGCGTGATCCGTGAACATTTTTAATTTAATTTTCAATTGCGGGCTCCATAATTTTTTTATATTTTAGTACAATACTACAGGAACTCCTTTATCTTGGCGTCAAAATGAAACATCCTTCAAATTTTTCCATGTTTATGTCTTGATAACCATTCATTGAGGAAACATTCATGTTCTGCAATAATATAAACTGGGTTGTTCTTTTTCTTACTGACATATTTGTGTAATTTTTGAATCACAAGCCTAAGGTCCTTTTCACTCAAACCTGGATCTCTTAACATGAACGAAAAACATCATATACAGTTCAATCGGACTGGCTTTCTTTTGCCTGTAATTGTAATAACGATATGTTTAATTTTCTTGTAACTCCACTTTTCATGTCTATACACAGGGGAATATACCTATAGTGAGCAGGTAATGCCTGGAAACATGCTAATAAAAATTTTCGTTTTATAAAAAATCGCTTGGGCCGGTCGATTGTGTATTTTGTTTTTGTATATTTTCTGTTATACAGAGTATCTCAAGATACCAGGACAATATTCAACTTTAAAATATTAAATAGAACATCACGTATATTATTATTATTACATTGTAAGACTCATAGAAAATCTAGAAATATTTTAATGTTTCACGAATTTTGGAAATACAATTACATACCTTATTGTAATACTTAACCAATTAAATCTCTTTAGCAGATTTTTCCATAGAAAACTTTACTGTTCAATTCTCGACTAAGCACTAAGAGATCAAGTGATTATTTAATGAATGGATAGATTTATTTAAATATTTAATAAAAATAACTATAAATATTGCCATCTGGTATGTGATACATTAAAATACTCGAAATTATAATAGAATTTCTATTGGAAACAGGGCGATGATGTATTGATATTTGTAGTGAATTTCCGCTATCTATTATCACATCTCACATTCTAAAATTCACACAAAAAAACTATAAACCTCCCCCTGCTAGTTTCGACTATATTGGTCATCCTTAGGTTCTAAAAGTTTTAGTTATATGTATGTAATAATAATATATAAAATTACATAGATCGTCTGCTAGCTTTAAAATGAAATGGATTGACGAAGAATATAACAAATATGAATAACAAGTGGGTAAAAAGGAAGACTCCTCCATTAATCTTCTTATTTTCATTTTAAAAGTAAAAGTAATAATACATATATCTTACCAATGACGAACATGATTGAAACTAGTAGCGTATAGAGCTTTGCCTTTACTACATCCCATTGCAAGTATCATTATTGTTCGAAAAGAGATTTCATAAATAAGGAAGTGCATTGTAAGTAAGAAAAGAAAAAAAGAACAATTTCGAGGGAATTTAAAACAAGAGAAGAGTAGACTTATTAAATAAAACATATAAGAGTTCGGTGGTCAAAATTGCTGCTGCCTTTATTGATTGGCAGTAAGTATGTACCTACTTGAATTTTTACTTAATTTAAATTTTCCTTTGTTCCCAAGGCAAAGGGAATAAGTCAGGGTGACACGTGTGGCCCCAATGAAACTTCTTGCGAAAACATGGGGGGGGGGGGGGTGAGTATATCAGCGAAATAGAAATATACAACAAGAGCTGAAGAAGAAATAATTTCGGACATGTACTAAATGAATCATTTTTCAGAATTATAAGCATTTAATGTCCATTTGGACCATACAAGATTAATTTCTATGGTATCTATTGTAGGAGTAACGAGAATTTTAAGCCAAGCTTAATGATAAGTATGTTCTCTGTGTTTTGGTAATTTATTTGGGTTTTGTATCTTCTCAATGAAAAATTTGAGAACTGTTGAGGTGTATTTCAAATGGTAAATTTCTTTAAAAATGCGTTTTTAGCGTTAAACCTTTCCTCCCGCCTCCCGCAGTAGATCATACTGAGTACCTAATATTCACGCAAAAGCTACAAGATGTAAACATAATTAAGCACCACGCTCGTGTAATTGAGTAATTCTGATACAAAATAGTTCCAAGATCAAATGTCAATATATCTAATCGGGAACCTGTAAAAAATTAATCGGGTCGGGGATGATAACAACTATACTTACGTTTCAAGGAAGGAAACTGTATCGAATCAGGAAATTTTTGGGCACCAACTACCTTATTTCGTTATATCTACACAGTAAAATTCTATTACATTCACATGCAGTTACAAAACTTAATAATTTTCGTAAAGTAATTATGGAATTTTTTATTAAAAAGATTGCAAAATATAATCACGAAAAACAACTACCCAAAAAGGTCCTCTGACCGTTGGATCGAGTATATCAGTTTTGTGGTACATGAGGTGGGTAGATATAAAAAAGGCGCCAAAAGTTATTATGCATAATGAATAATATCGCTAATCATGCAGCCGACCAGGAAATTTTTATGACTTATTTATGAAGTTCAAAGCGGATGCAAGCAATAAAGTACAAACATCATTCTCAATATACAGTGAAATGTTCATTTAGTTGCAGATATTGCGTAACATATTCTTTGCCATTTCAAGGTAAATATACTTCCTAAGAGATAAGTGAGAGTTTGTTTCCTTGCTGTTTGTTTACTTCCTTAGATAATAAATCTATTTTCTGGTTGGCGCTAAAAAATATAACACGTGTTGACGACAAATCTGTAATGGAGGACATTTCGTTCTAAAGCACCATTTACGTCCGAAAAAATAGCCAACACTATTGCTACGATTGGATGCAACGACTTTTCCTTTATCCTGTATGCACATTTTTGACGGTGGCAAGACATTGACTTAGAAATTAGAGGAATGGGCGACTGAAGGTAAAAAATTCTTAAAAAATAAACCGGCCTTCTGAGTAATTTTGATCTAGAAAATCACTTAACAACCGAAGATTTTCGAGTCGGAAACACCGCTACCCTACAGAGGAAAACGCTGTTTTCGTTGCTTTTCGCAAAGGAGAAAGGTGAAATCGGTTGATACTCGTCGGTATATAATGAAACTATAATACCTAAATATACATGTGCTCTCACAGTAACTGCCTGAACAAAGCAACATCGAAAAGTTTGAATTGACTGTGGCAACAAATTTACACAGCTTTCATTGGATATTTCTTGTAAACTGTCCTTTTTAGACGTGCATATAGAAGATTAAAGAGGGAAACATTGCGATCGTCAAAAAAGGAGTCTCGCCACATTCATTTTGAAAATCCCCATGTTTAAGAGATTCGTTTCGACATCGAAATACATTTAGCAAAGATGATAGTCTTTCAAACAGTAAAGAAGAATTTCTCTGGATAATTGTGTTACGTTAGTAGGGTTTCCATTTATTATATATTGTTATGGGTTATGGTAACCAAAATGTTTAACTGTAAGCTAATTCTGTTGGGTAAAAGACTGATGGTGTCATTTATATAAGCTGAAACTCGTAAGTTTAACTACCCATATCTTTTACAAATGCTTTTTCTCGAACTTTCTAGAAAGATATAATGTATGTACATATAACTATGTTTCCTGCTTCTAATGAACTATACACTTTGGAAAAATTCAAACATTAATTGTTGCAAATGGGTGACAATTTATTGATAATTATTGAAACCAATTAATTTAATTAGCAACAATAATAATCTATTATAGGCCACAAGGGGACGTTACTCTCCTTGAGACCGCCAGTGTGTACAGTTATTTAAAAGTTATTGCCGTGAACTCGTTATCTCTATATTGCTTTTATCTCAGCCCATTTTCTTTCTAGATTCACATTATGAAAGGTTATCTATGGAATTTAGTTACTGTTGTAACTTTTAACATTCAACAAGTAATATTGAACCAACAGGTTCCTTACCAAGTAATTTTCTACAAGTTTGAAATTTTGGAGAAAGAAGACTAATATTGTTCCTCGTCGTCCTTCAACAAAAAATGTTAACTGGAAGTGTATCTTCCAAGCTCCATTACCAAATGGTGCCATTCTACATGCAGTGAATTTTAAATTCTTAAATATTGTATGAAAGTTGTTTCCTTACTGGAAACTGACTTTAAACAAAAATTAATATATGTATGATTGTACTCCAAACTGAAATCAATATGCATTAGTAGTGTCTTCATCAATCCGAAATTGATCTGTAGAGAACTGAAAGCCCTTTCTGACGATTTCAGTTGCCTAGGAGACTGAGAGAGAAGCATTAAATTTGACTTAAAAAATACCCCCCCCCCCCCCCGGTTTTCTAGAATTTTTTTCTGTGAATCATTGAGGCTGCTTTATTTTCGTTTAAAAGGTTTTAGGAATTTTTTTCCTTGTCTTGTTAAAAAATGATCAGTAGAGCACTGAAAACCCTTTCTAATGATTTTATTTGCCTAAGAGACTGAGAGGAGTATTAAATTTGACTTAACCCCCCCCCCCCTCCCCCTTAGTTATCCAAGGACTGTATCAGTCTAAAGCAATATTCCAAAACTCGACTGATGTAGACTGATCGGGTTATTTCGGTTGAATTTTCGAAAAGGCTTAACCTTCATTAATAGTAACGGAATTAGCACTATGCAAAAATGTGGCAATCCTAGGCATGAATTCAATATACATTAACAGCCGGTTCTTCTGATAAAAACTTCATTTTCTGGAGTAAATAGAATATTTTGAATTTATTATTATTTTATTTATTTTGTTTGGCAGTAACAGTAAACTATGTATGGCATCAGGCTGAACCTATTTGCCACAGAATTAAGGAAATTATCATAAAAGACTTTGAAATAAAGCAAATAAAACGCTTTTAAAACAATCCCCCTTCTTTTGATTGTTTAAATCAGAAGTTTGTTAGTTTTCTATTCGGTTTCACAATGATTTTCTTGAAAAATACGCCGATATTGCCAAGTCTTTGTAAAACTCTCAGATAACCTTGTTTGGTCTACATTACACTTACGAAAACAAGAGGATTCTATTTATCCAATATGTATCAGGTTTAACCGTCAACTGGAAAATCGTCCATAAATGTATTTCTTAATCGATCAAATAGATGTTTTTTGAATACAATTTCTAAACTAGAAATTCTACACATTTTTTCTAAAATTTATGTATAACATTCATATTAAAAATTGATCCCAAAGGTAACTTTTCTTTTTACTTTTTACATAGGTACTTTGGATTTTCCTTTGGATCCGGACAATCTTACGCATGTTACTTGTGAGTTACTTTACTTGGCACCATTTGTTCTCTAATGTTTTATATCTGTGGTCCAAATCATAGTGACCCTAATGCAACTCAGTATATTTAAGTGTATTCACTAGGACTTGAAATTATTTACTTCTAACAGTTCCACCCTCATGTTCTTCAAAATACAACTGTTTGCCCGACACCATTTCTGTATTTTGGTTTTATTATTTGTGGAAATTTGAACTTTAAACTTGTTGTTAATCTCCATAAAAACGCATTCTTGGTGGATTTTGAAAGTATCCTCGATCAATTTATATGACAAATAGCGCAAGTGGAAACAATTAAAAAGTATAAAATATCGTCTTTTCTAGAACAAATTAGGAAATTGCAGGCTTAACAGTCTTTGAGAGATATTTCAGATAAAAGCGTAACTGGTTGCCAAAATCCTATGTATGCAGAAATTTCATTACAAAATAATTGAAATCTGCGTGAAAGATGCTTTCTGTTAATCGAAGCTAGAAAAATGGTGGACAGGATGTTAATATTGCGTTAAAGGTGGTGCACTTGCCATTTCATTCAACTCTTTCACATAATGAGATATTTATTACTTCTCAAAGTAATAAAATCTAATGCGATTCAGCTGAGGATCAGTTTGTTGACACGTTTACTGTTTATTTAGATTTGTGCAATAAATCATAATTTGTCGTACAATCACTTAGCGGTACCATTTTCAGTATATGAACATTGCTACTAATTGAATCCAAAATCAGAGAAAGTCTCCTTTTATAATCCATTGCCATTTTGAAATTTAGTTAGTAAGAAGTAGAAATCGAACCGGTTAGTTATTTTATTATCAACCAGTACCTGAAAAGGGATTCTAGTTTTTTTGATACCTCCCATTATGTTGCCATTTGGTACTGTATATACATTAATAATACTTGGTTTTAAAAATGTTATCCTTATATTTTTGGAGGCAAGACAATTTTTGACAAAAACAAAGTTCATTGTCATAGGTTTAAAAATACCTGACTTGTAGGAATGGTTTGCCCCCAAATCGAACAACTGTAAATATATCACAGTGGATAGTAGCCGTATCTGTTTAATTGATAAATCTATTAATTTCAACCCCCAAATTAATAAATACTACAACAATCTTTTATTCCTTCAATATATCGAAGTTGTAATTTATACTTGCCTGTGCCTCCACTAAATAAAATACGGCGAAGCAAAACTGAATAAGATGTTTAGAAAGCAGGGGCTGTAAATAAATTGGTGCTAAAGCCGATGTTCATACTTTTCCTTTCTTGTTTATAAAGTTTCAAATTTTGTCAGTCAATAATATATCATGGTCGGTATCGGCGGTATACGGTGGCCGCCGCGGCGGTATACGTACTTACTGAAAAATTTGCATTATTCCATTAAATAAAGTATAAAGGCTGCACAGTATACGGTGGTTACTGCGACCGGCCCCGCGGTGTACGGCGGTACGTCAGTCGCCGCGTAAGGTTTTCATATTTATCTTGTGAGGGACTAGTAAGTAGGTTAAGAACAATACAGGTAATGAGTGGGGATGTTAGCTTATAAAACGGAACGGAGTCGAGTTGAGAAGTTAAGTCAAGTTCCCATTCCGACATAATCAAATCGTAGATTCCTGGTTCAACCTCAGCACATGAACCTATTATTCTAATTGCTGTTCCAAGTAAATCAACAAAAAAGATATTTGAAAGCCTTTAGTGTTGGTTGAACTAAGCGAGGCTACAGAAACTCGCGTGATCGGTATCTTTCATAGACTTATCTACTATCGATAAGAATAATATTATCCCACCTTCCCTTTGGTAACTTATCTATTAGAATTTAAGGTATCTACCATTTTCCGACACAGACAATTTTTGCGACTCTGTCATAACTGGTGATATGGACCAAAATGAGAAAGTAAAAGCGATGAGTATTGTTCTCAAAAATTCTTTGAACAAATCAAGAAAGTTATGCTGTAATTTAAAAAAAATTGTAATGACATTTGAGGGGAAGATTTTGGGTCGAATCCTCATCCAAATACTGGGAAGAGCTTGGAGACTACATTATATCTTTTTTAGATCATTTTTGAGATACGCTATATATGCATACGTCGGGTTCACTTCTAATTAAACCATTTTAATTGCAAGGTGTAATTCAAACAATTAAATGTTCAGTATAATTACTATTTAAATTTGTTTCCTATTCAAGCCTTTCACTTACTAATGTTCAATTTGCAGAAGGGCAACCAAACGTGAAATTTAGAAAAATGACGCGAATCCCTTTAATCATTGAATAACTTCACTATAACATTATAGTACATACGCGGCACCCCACTACTGTTAAAAGTGGTACGATGTTTGATTTAAAATACACTGTTGCATTATAATTTGCAAATTACGTAAAACGTCCGACTTAGCAAAAACTATTTGATTTAAATCTTTTCACTTCGCTGACTTACTTAAGCGAATACAGTTCAGTAGCTTGGAACCAGAAGGGTGTCACTATACCACACAATAATATATATTTTTTTCATATTGCTTGTGGTGTAATTTATGGGATGAAGCTATTTCGCATTATAATTTTATGCGATTAAAGTTCATTCAATCTTACGTTTCTTTACGTTTTTACGCGACTTATGTAAAAAATAATGGCCATAGGTCTTGGGTAAATCACTAAACTACAAGTTCCGGCTTACAGTATGATTGGATATATTTGGTGGAAATTGTAAAATGTTGGTGATTAGTTGTCATTAAAAAAGTTCTTTTTTAATGGGTTGCAATCTTGTACCATGGAAAATCTAATTATATGGAGTTCAAATAGTGTAAAAAGTTTGTACCTACAATATTCATTGTCACTGCTAGATAAGCGCAAACTGATTAGCTTTTGGTTATTTTCTGTATCGCATCAATCATCATCGCCGACAAGGGAAGGTGTCCATTTCAGGAAGTTTTATAAGTGATACCAGCATATTTAACAGTCCAAAGAGATACGTTGTTTCTATTAATATAACGTTTAATTTTCTTGCTCAAAACACGCACAAATTTCAATTTCGTTTTTCCCATAAATAAGTAATATATGTGTAAAGTTGATATGATTTATAACGTATAGTAAAAAGAAAGGAAACAAAACAATTTAGAAATTTCCAGAAACCTTTATCGTAAAATCTTTAGCAAAAAATCCAAAAACAAAAAGTAAACTGAACTGAAGAACAATACGCGAAACCTGCTTTTAGTTCATCAGATATGAAGTTCGTTGTAAATTTCGCTAGGTAACCCGAGAATTGGTCCCAGTATCCAACTACAATCGTACCGCTAAACCAAACCTAAGAGCATGCGGGTAATAATGTCAGCGTGTGGGAGGGCGCCAGAAAATGACATGAGAACTGAAAACTGCAAAATACTGCATTTCATTAACGTAGGGGTTGTTTGTTCAGCCTTATTTAGAACAATAATTAACTTAAATAGTATAATTGTCGCTTGATTATTTAGCACTTGTATGGTGGTCGATTTCGTATAAGGGTAGATTTATAAATTCTCCCATTTACTTTGGATTCAATTTTAAAACTAATCAAGAGCGGAAATGTCGGAAGGCTACTTACTAAAAACGTTGTGGTTTCTGAAAGCTCGTAAATTCTAAATTCTCTGAAGCACTTGAATTTAGTTCACATGCAGATTATGAAAGTCGACACCCCGAGAGCTAAGTTATCCAAAACCAGAACAGGTCGCTATGGCGACATTGTCGGTAAATGTCTTTGGCTACCAGGGTGGCATTTATTAACATTTTGTTGTCATTGACATAAATTGTAATTATGCGTTTAAGATAATTTTTCAAATGGGGGAAGTTAAAAATGTGAAAATTTCACATCGTTTTTATGATTTTCATCGGTATGTAACTATGTAAGGGATAGGATATAATTAAGATATGAATTATTGCAGGGATAAGGTGCTCAACCTACTTCAAGGCTGGTATTTCTTTCCTTTCTTAAAATAGTTTCATCCGGTTTACTGAATCTTAAATTTCAGTTAACAAGTAAATAAATACCTGATACACCTTAAAATGATTTTCCTCAATGTGACATTTGATTTGTTACAATAATACGGTATTTGAGCAACGAAAACTAACCTAATGATACCATTGTGAAGTTCATCGTTCATTAAAAATTACTGTGAGTATTTTAGACCGGTTAGGGGCTCGCTATGGGTTAATTTGATTTTTGTGTGGGGTTGTGAAATCTCCCAAGATAAGAGATATTTCGTTAGATTTAACAGTATTAATCGATATCATTAGTTTAAATGGCGTATCTTTACGGAAGATTATGCAAAAACGTCTAAGAAATACTAAGTTAAATTACTCATACTTATATTATGTACAGGTAGGGTAGGGCCGCCATAAATGATGGAATGATGACCGTGACACTGGCAAAACATAGACAACAAAAATTTACATTAACGATTTAACTGATATAATATTATATAACCTAACAAGAATGCAAGAAACCAAAAAGTGCGAAAATTTTGAGCTCACCGTGTTTTTGTGAGATTTTAGCTTCTTTCAATAACTCCTTTCCTGCTTTTACATTATTTTCAAATTCTATGCATTTCATTTTATAATTAAAGATACACTGAATTATACTTGTATTTTCCACATAATTTCGATCGTTTGTCCACTGAGCTGATAGTAAAGAGAACACTCGTTATACACAATTCATTATGCCCAGAAATAGCAAACACATTAACATATTTTGGTCAAATCTCAGTCTTTTTGGAAAAATAAACCCATTTATCATATCAATTTATTTTCCACTCGTTGGAAAAGTTTTTACATAAACATTATTTCTTATTTCCATTCAAATAACTTCCTCCCATTGACAAATGTTGCCCAATGTCATCTAAAAAAAATCGAATTTTTTTATCGGTTATCCACTATTTATGATAATTATTAGTTCTAAAAAAATCATTCACCTCATTGTCCAAAATGTACAGATCACCACCACCTATATTTTTCTACGCGTTACACAGCTCTGGTAAAGCAAAAAAATCCGGTAAAGCTTTTGTACCCTTTTCTTCTCTTTCAACAGTATCTACTTCAACAAACAATCGCTAATATTAATAATAACCATCGACAATGCACTGATATTATTATACAGAACCTATACATTTTCACAAAAATTCTTGTCATTAAAAATGGAAAAATATTTTATATTTTTGAAATATAAAAAATGAAAGCGTTGTTATGAAGAAAGTGTGCGAACATCCCTTAATTTAAAGGAACGAACAACCTCCAAATTCGGATTTAATAAAAAGAATGGAATATGGGGCTAAAATATTTCTTTGTCTTTATCCTCACAAACAAAAATAACGCAGTGTTCTTTATTTGTACGTATAACCTTAAAATAAATTAGTGGTTATTCTATGAACGTTATGTCTAATCATATTTAAACGTATTAAACTAACCAAAACATTTGCACAAAGGGCATGCACACCTACGGCCATCTGTCTTTTAATGGAAAATCTAATAATTTGTGTGCTAAACATGTTTATAAAATAAAACTTGTTTTATAAACTTGGTATTACGTTTTCTTGTAAAAGTTCACGAAATTTTTCTTTCTTCATTTTCTGTTATTTATATTGCCGCAATGGCTTTGTTATATTGAATGTTTATTTTAAGCACAGGTAAATGCAAACTTAGCAAAGGAAAAGAAGGCAATAACTTCATGACAGAATTGGTTAAATGGCGATCTTTGACATCTGTATGACGATGTTCTTAAAAAAAACATATATGTAATAACAACGTTGTGATAGAAAATATTTAAAATTCTTATGACTTATGTTTCAGGTTGCATATTAACACCATTAAACAATAGAAACTGTTTATGTACCTAAACTATGTGGTAGTATGTTCTTACTCTGTTACGCTACCTTCACTTTGAACATATGAACATATCATAAAAAAGGATCAGGCAATTATGGCTTGTTGAATAATAGACGGATTTTACCATTACACGATATACAGATTGGACACATTCTTATTTATTTGTTGCAAGTAAATTTGTCTATTTTAGGAATGCAGTAAGTACCCTGCATGAGGTACTTGCTATTGTTAGCCATCCGGTTATTACCTGCCTTGGAGAAGGCTTAAATACCGTGCGATAAACGAAAATGTATCTTTTTTCCCAGGGCCGTCGCAAGGGCGGAGCGACCGGAGCGGTCGCTCCAGGCCTTGCACTTTGAAAGGCCCAGCGCTTCTCCACAAAAAATGCGAAAGTCAAGCTTTCTGGCTTCTCAATGTGATAAAATTGAGTAACTGTAATATTGTAATAAAAGTTTATTTTGCAGTAGAATGATTCACAAACCCCTTGTCTCAATTTACCTAAAAGGGAGGTGGAAATATTCAATCTGCAATAAATTTTAATCTTTAATACCCCAAACGTGTTTAAGGGTGTATTCTTATTACCTGTTTTTGTGTTTCTGTTTTTAACTTTCCTGTTATTTAACTTTAACATTTATCATATTTAAACAACCTCCATGTACGTCATTACTTATTTCATTATTTCAACAGTTGTAATATTTAGGCATTAGCATTTTTTTTTAAATTTAGCCTTAGTTAATCCTGAGTGACAGTCAAAACTCGAAGTAAGTTGCCCGCAAAAGCATACCGTCAACCAATTTGAAATGTAAATAATGTTCTACGAATTTTGTATATCTGTATACAATGTTCACTTAGAAGTCGGTAATGGTTATGCAAAATTTACCGAAAATAGACGAGACCCGGCACGCCGCGTGCCGCGTACCACACGGCGCGTGGCGCAACAGTTTTCACTCCAGGCGTGACGTGACACTCCACACGCTTTATAATTTTTTCATTCATGAATAAGCAAACTAGCTAACATTTGTAGCGTTTTCCATATAAACGTTGGAAAACGCCATTTTTATATCACCCCACTCGCAACTTATAGGGCCCCGCGTAATTTCTCGCTCCAGGCCCTGCAAACTTTCGCGACGGCCCTGTTTTTTCCAATAACTGTTGTACAGTATACATACTTCACGATCAATAAAGTACTTAAAACCAATCAGTTTTTCAATCCACTACGTCGTTTCTCCACAGATCTAAGGTAAAGGCTTCTAAGAGAAGATATAATGAATGACAAGGTGTATCGAAGCAGCTAGTTCATTTTCAAAAAATTACGTTAATATAAAAGAACCTCCCCGCTCCTTCCTGAACAGATTACATTAATCATCTTTGTTAGGAGAAGAATTAAATTAAATCACCAGTAAACTGGCACACAACTTTCCCGTGTTTACTACAATGACGTAGGTATTAAATATAATAGTTTTTGCGTAATAACTCAAAAAAATAAAAAAATAAATAATATAGTGCGTAGTATAGTTGTAATCAGAAAAGGATTTCTGATTTTCTCCTAAAATAATATACAGGGTATGTCATTAATATTTTTATTATTTTGATAATTTCCGGAGAGAAAAAAAAGAAATATATAGTGTGTAGTATAGTTGTAATCAGAAAATGATTTCTGATTTTCTCCTGAAATAATATACAGGGTATGTCAGAAATATTTTAATTTCCGATTAGGCCGGAAGTAAATTGGTATACTTATTATTGTCGATTGAATCCTCTAATCTAATTCACTGTACAATTTTACTTCTTCATCTTTGTTAGCAAAAAAGTTATGAATAAAAAGTAAAAACTTGGAGAATTGCTATATTGGTCGCTATTTTGAATTTAGAAACAAACGAAAAACGGCGTTCTACTTGTTAGCATGTCTACTAACTTTTTACCAAGGGAAATTAGTTTGGGTTAAAATTTGAACGCCCGTAGTTTGGGCCCCTTTGCGTCGATTTTGATGAGAAGCTTGTTTTACCGATGAAGTTTTTTTATAGGCCTTAGTTTTAACTTTCATCAAAATCGGCCTAGTAGTTTAGGCTCCATAGCCATAACGTACGCAACTACCCACCCACCCACGCACAGACAAACATATTTCAAAAATGATGGTCTTGGACTCAGGGGGACTCAAAACGTCGAGATTCGTCAAAACCTCGAGTTCGATTTTTTTTTCGATTACATTACTTTCCCTATGTGTATGTGCACGGGAAAGTAAAAATACTGACATTTTGCACGAGATGAAAAGCTACATGTTAATTCAAAATCACGATCATGTGCTAGTCTGATCACAATACTATACGTTAATGGATCTGTCAATCTGTGTAAAAACACTTTATGAGAAATGGAAAAGTACTACTTGGATTTGGGGAATTTATCGGATACGGCAGTGCAAACTATACATATAAATGAGGATTTTCTTGACGACGTTGCCGCTTCACGACAGCAACCGTACGATCAATGCCTCCTTGTTGACTACAACATGCAATCAGAGATTCTCAACAATTTCGTAACAAAATTAGATGGAACTTTTTGTAGGTTTCAGTAATAGAAAATATTTGTATGTAGTTCTTTAAAATATTTAACTTATCATAAAATGTAGCTAATAACTGAATAAAACATAAATGATTAAACACTAAACAGATATATGTAGTACAAACATTAGTTTGATAACCGCTGAGAAAAAGATATTTACAGGCAGGTACTTATAGAGGATTACCGCTGTTAACTGCTGTGGAATACAAAAGGAGGATTTATTTGTGACTGACAGGTTGGGTTTCTACGCGAAGAGAAGTATGCGGAAATATGGCAAGGCCGCCTGCCATTTAAAGCTACACCGAATTTAATGTTTGACACAGAGTATACGTGTCATAATCACTGTAAACTGTTTGCCTAGCAACCAAATTTTAGCTTTCCGTACTTATGGAAAGGAATTATTAAGACACCAACCATGCACACTGCACAGGTATAACAGTAAAATACTCTTGTACTTGGCTTTATATTACTCCTTGGCATAAAGCTAAAAAGAACAAATCAATAGAAAACCTGAAGAACAAAGTATTTTGGCACAGAAGGTCTCGTAGTATCAACTTTTGGCAAGTTACTTTATGCTAATGGATTACATTCACTGAATTTTATCTTTGTTCTCAACATCTGCTGGGTGATTATAAAATCTCTAATCTTAAACAACACTGTTATCTATTGTTATGATACAACACAACAACCAACATTATTGCACTAAAATTGATTTATTCAGCCGCTTTTTGTTGTCACCATTCTAAGGCCAAGTTCAATGTTTTTTATCAGTTGTTTTAAATTTTACTCAATTTCGATATTTGGATACATAAACTTATGAAAACTATCACCGAACTTCTTTTTTTTCCTTACGGCGACATGAAACGGCACCATTTTCGCCTATTGGGATGTGACCACGAAATGTTATTAGTTGAGGGTAGTGATTGTATGGAATTTTGTTTATTCCAGGAATAACCCCTTTCTTCCAGTTAAGGTTTGTGAAACGTGCCACGTGTTAAACATTTTTTAGTTGATACCGATGGAATGACCCAAATTAATTTTTTCATATACATACAAAGTTTTTTCTGTAAAAAGCCTATTTAGCTTTCTTCATGTAAGCGAAAAAAAGGAATAAGTAATAAGAACAACGGAAAAGTAAGTAACAACAAACCTACCTCTTTATTCTGATTAGTTTTTCACATGTAGCCATTTTGCTTTATGAGTAGTACAATTTCGCCGCTTTTTGTAATATTTCGCTTAGTGTCAGTGTATTTTGAGAAATGAGTATATTGCATCAAATATTTTCTACGTAATTGAGATACTGGAGAATTCTATTTGTTCTACAATACACTTTGAAGCTTTAAGTCCTCTAGTGCTCCTTCGCTTACCATACCTTCACAAATGTTACAAAACCCATAACAACACAATTAGCGCAGTGGACTTCTAGATCAATAAATCTTTCTCTCTCGCTATTAATTTACCTACTAGTTTTATTAAGTACCTACTCATCTTAATATATTTTTTATTATTATCTACATAACTTAATAATTATATGTACTTCACAGTTCTTGTTCTTGTGACAGCAATTTTCAGGAACCATTTTTCGTAAACAAAACTGGCAGGTTCCTGTTGTTTATCGTTAGTTCTGACTGTATGCATATACAGCGTGTCTCACGGTGACCACCCATTAGAATATTTCAGAAACTATTAAGATTTGAATTTTGAAAATTTGGGTGATGGGGTTTTCGGGCGTGGCCTCCTCAAATAAAATAATGGCGTCTACGTAACACTTCCGGTTTTTCCGGAAATGACACCAACTTTGTTATTTTAAATGTAACACCCTATATATTATTCCGATTTTGGATTCTACGTAAAATTTTAGGTGGACTTTCATCAAGTTTTCTTATTCCTAAAATTAACCGTTTCCGAGATATTTAATTTTTTTAATAAAAATTAAAATAAACAGTATCTAGCTTAAAACCGTGTGAATTCTACAGCAAGAAAGATGAAGGAACCATATTGATACGAGAGATAGCTGGACCCCTAAGCTTCCCATCCGTACTTTCAAAGTGGCTTAATTGCATACAGGGTGATGGAAATTTAATGCCGAGTTTAGTTAACTTCAAATGATCATAAGTTGGTTTTTTCAAATGGAACACCCTGTATGTTTCGTCGTAGTCTGATGCAAAATTTCATTCTCTTACGAACGGTACCATGGTTCCCTATACCTATCTCTTCTAGTTTTTGAGATATCTACTGTTTTTTTGTACGGTCAACTAAGGTCATTCAATTTCTTGCGTTTGTTGTTTTCAATTTTTTAAATAAATAGTATTCAATTTAACTGTCACTAGTGGTGTTAGACTGACAACTAATAATTGGTGGTTTGTTTTGAAGTCCTGCTAAGCCATTTTCGCAAGAAATTGAATGACCTTAGTTGACCACACAAAAACTAGAAGAGATAGGTATAGGGAACCATAGTACTGTTCGAAAGAGAATGAAATTTTGCATCACACTACGACGAAACATACAGGGTGTTCCATTTGAAAAAGCCAACTTATGATCATTTGAAGTTAACTAAACTCGGCACTAAATTTCCATCACCCTGTATGCAATTAAGCCACTTTGAAAGTACGGATGGGAAGCTTAGGGGTCCAGCTATATCTCGTATCAATATGGTTCCTTCATATTTCTTGCTGTAGAATTCACACGGTTTTAAGCTAGGCACTGTTTATTTTAATTTTTATTAAAAAAATTAAATATCTCGCAAACGGTTAATTTTAGGAATAAGAAAACTTGATGAAAGTCCACCTAAAATTTTACGTAGAATCCAAAATCGGAATAATATATAGGGTGTTACATTTAAAATAACAAAGTTGGTTTCATTTCCGGAAAAACCGGAAGTGTTGCGTAGACGCCATTATTTTATTTGAGGAGGCCACGCCCGAAAACCCCATCACCAAAATTTTCAAAATTCAAATCGTAATAGTTTCTGAAATATTCTAATGGGTGGTCACCGTGAGACACGCTGTATGTACTATATTATATAGATGTTTGAATTAAACGAATATAAATAGGTATAATTTGGAGGTTCACTTTAAAGGAGATCGAATTGATGGATGAGTATTTGGGGTGATTAACTATACTATGTGGGAGAATAAAACTCCTTCATATCATCTTAATAAAGTAATTATGGGTAACGGAAGTGAGATTATGACGTACTTAGTTATATGTAGTAGAATTAAAAATTTGAAATCATAACAAAAAATAATTTGTGTGTAAATCAACATAAATCAATCGTAAATGTTTGGATCACGCACTATTTTAAGTAGATGTAGATAATAGCAGTTATTTCTTTCCAATTTCTAATAAACTTTAATACGTGCCTAATGTGAAAATTTAATTCTTCAGCGGCGCTTAAATTCTTTTTATCTATTAAATTTTCTGGGATTCTTTTTAAAGTTAAATCACCTGATCAGCCCTTTAAATCCCGATAATATATAACCACCTTCGATCCCCAGTGGCGAAGTGAGGAAGAGTCCTTACAATGGAATGCAGTTTTAGCTGGTCAAGGTTTGGACTTTACAAATACTTGCTTTTGTTGGGTAGACGTCTTCTCCTCCACTTCGTATTTTAGTTTAACGTTACGTTAATGATAAGGAAACCGTGAAAATGATAAATAATTCTTACAACCCCACTTTTACTAATTAGTCAATTACGTACTGTAAGGTATGCGAGGATTTAAAAAAAATGATCGTACTTGTACACTGTGGTGGAATTAAAGCTCATCTTGTTATTTCACCGAAGTATTTTATGTTATATCCTTGTTCATTATCTCTTTTCTCCTCCTCTAGCAGAATGGGCCTCTAATTAAGTGCCGACTTCAACCTCACCTTTTTGATTAATAGGAATCTCATATTAACATTATAATTGATCACAAAACTGCTTAATGGTATTATTTTTAATTTCAAATGATCGTGGTAATTTTCATTAACGACATTGCTATTAATGTTTAACTAACCTTATTAATACAACAAGTAGGTAAACAGATGCTGTATTTCTTCATAAAGGCTTTTAAGATATTTAATTAACTTCATGGGGGTAACTTAGTTCCCGCATAATATTTACTGTATTTATTTTGTTTGAGATAGTAATTACAATGCATGTCTTTATATCCAGCCCACGCTTTTCGTAATAGCGCCTTTCTAATGGCGTGAACATTTTTTAGGTTTCATTATCGGTAGCATTTTTAAAGGCAATAATTGAGCTAATATCAGAAAAAAAGTTGTTAATAATGTTAGCAGAACTAAATGCGAATTTGTGGTTAAGTTGGTTTTTACGCAAATTAACGGAAAGTCCATAAAATATGACTTTAAATCATAGTAAAGATGAGTAATTAGTCAATTTTTGGTACAAATACTGGGTAACATGGCGTGAGTCACTGGCAAATATAACAATTTTTCTATGGACAAATCAGAAGTGAGAAAGTTCCACTTTAAAAGTGTCTATTTTCCCGGAAAGGAGCACTAAAACCAATTAGTTACACAACTTACTCTCGAGCTCTCGACTCTCGACCCTTTTGTATTTTATTATTATTACAGGAGGGTACAATATAACCTTCCTTTCAATCAACAAAATTATTTAAAGTAACAGTTATGAGGGCATTTTATGTAGTTGTGCCTAATATTGTTAGGAGTAACAATGTCTCGCTCTTAAAATAAATATTATATGTCACCTGGACATGACCTGGGCACATTATAATATTATGTGTGATGCAATGAGATATCATTTTCTCATAATACAACCAAAACGTCTAAGTTTCAATAATTCCAAATTAAAAGAGTAGGTAATACTCATTTCTAGAAAAACTTAAAATTCGACACTTTAGGCAAAAGAGTAATCGTTTGAAATGAATTAGTGTACCTATACTAACAGAATTAGCAAGACTGAAGGTGAAGCACTCAAAAATGTAGAAATTTGATATGTAGGAGTATTATAGCTAACGGACGGCAATAAAATGTCCAGTGTATCTTGACGTACTTCATTTTTGACGTACTGTGACTGTGATTTACAGTTTTTCGTTAAAACATTTAAGGTGTATCAACCTATTGGTGATCTTGACAAGACAATCGTAACTTTTGAGTTTTCTTTAACAACTCGGTACTCGGATGTAAAGTAATCATTTATATTATACTAATAGTACCATTGAATAAAAAGGACTTGTTATTTTGATTACTTGGATATCTACGATTTTTAAGCATGCAAGTATTGGTATAATAGGTATATTTAAATTCCTCTTTTTGCAAAGATATTTTAACTGAAAAGTTGTACCTACTTAATTGTAATATTGTATTTTGTAGGTTAAGGGTCTACAAAAATGTTGTATTAATTTCATAAAACGTTTGACTAATTTGTTCATAAAACAAGTACTTATCAAAAGTTGCGAATTCTTAGAGAATTCTAATTTCAACCAAGTTCAAATCTGTAACTACATAATTATGGCACCCCCACCTCAGACACAAGCACCCGGAGTCTACACAAATGAGTCATTCTTTTCTTTCCACCCTTAAGGGAGGTGGGAGCGGAGAGGGTGACGGACAATTTGTAAATCACAAAAAAATGTTGGAGGAAAAAAAAAGTAAAGACAGATCGTTTTTCTGCGGACATATGAAATTTTCCCCTTTTCCACCTTCCACAAAAGGGATTGGAGTTGGGGTGAAATTTGCAATTTGAGAATAGTTCTTTATGGAGAATCCAAAAGTGCAATAAAAAATAGGTGTTCCTATTTAACTTTTCAAAACTCACCCACGCTCCACCCTCCAGGGGGGTGAGGATGGTCTTTCCGCATCAGGTTTCAAAAAAAAGGAAATATGTTTTTTTCTTTTTGTAATTGGATGTGTCGTTTTCGAGATATTCAAGAGTATATATTTTGACTTTAACGGCATCCCGACGACGAACGGGGGATGAGATCTAAAAATTTACCAGAGATTTGGAATCAGCAAAGAATGTCCTATAATATGACACCATTTCTACACAGTAGCACAGACAGTAGTAAAGAGGTTATGTATAATCCAGACAAAATTTTGGATACTTACGGGAATAAATAATTAAGGATGAAAGAAGCAAGGATGAAATAATTAAGGATGAAAGAATCAATCCATGGTTGCAACCCTCATTCCTCATCCCCCCATTGTTGTAATCGTGTTATGGTTGTATTGGTTTACTGTAGTGCCAAACTGACGCACTTGTTTTTAGGGACGTTTAGTCCGGACGTCTCCAGCTTTTTCATACATTCACAATTTTCAACTTGAACCTTTGTTCACCATCTTATCAACCTATTTAATTGTAAGTACTGAATTTGTAGCAAATGACCTATGTTAATGTGTATAATTTTAGTAATGTAGTAATAAGTATCGACCTGAAAATAGTTGCGGCCTATGTAATCCTCCGTTTTAATTTTCATTCAATATTCATCCATGGGGACGGTTTTGTGAGCCTATTACCACAGATAAGTTACTATATTACGTACCTTTGGTGATATTACCTTTCTCGATTCCTGCAGAAGCAATTGAAAAATGCTGCCACGTTTTGTTTCCTTTTGATGTTGCCTCCACTTTAACATGCGCTTTACAATAATTTATGTTAAATTAAAGCATTCAATTTAATATCCATGTAAACATTAAAATGACAAAAAATTGATTTTTCAGTCCAAAAATACACAAAAACTCTACAACCTAGTACCAAAAAGTCCACAAGAAATCATCTGTATGGTTCAGATTTGTATTTAATGGCGAAGTATTGTGCATTTATTAGCATCCTTACAATACTAGTACAAACAACACTTCAAGGTCTGCCTATATTGTTCCTTAATGGGATTCCTTATGGGACGAAAGAAATTTTTTTATTTTTAATTTGTGTCTTAAATTTGACTAGTAGTGGAAAAAATTGTATGTACACCACAGTGGTGAAGCCATTTATAGACCTCGCACCTTATTCTGCTCGGGGCAAAGCCCCTCGCGAAATAATCTTGGTGCTCGGTCAATAACAACAGTCTTCACCACCTTGGTGTATAATATACTATTTTATTATCTGATGGGATATGCTCTCGGTTATATTTTTGTAAATGTCCAAACAAGTTGACATTGCATTCATCTCGTGAGGATAACACTACTGGTTAAACCTAATGTAATGAACTTCCTTTGTTTATTAATAGTCAATGCTTTTCGCAAAAAATAATACGTAAAACTAAACATCCAAAGCAGAACCCATGAACAATAAGTTGTATAGGAATAGGATGTTAATTTTTGATCCGTTCTCGGAATTCTGTAGCCCCTCAACAATAAATGTAATTCGTACTCTTCTATGAGATAGTGCAACATGATAGAAAACTATTTAATAGCATAACAAATTTGTACAAATAATTCGAAGTTGTGGTTGCAAGTAAGCATGACATGTTCAATCATCACTGCATCGGCGGTTGGGAAAATTTGTGCTAAAACGAAGTTTATACCATGTTACTTTTCAAACTCATACGGCTCCTTTTAATCGATTAATCAAAACTAACTATAGTTCTGATAAAATAAATTATACGTAGAAATTATGTACGTAAGAAAATAGAAATGCGTTGAACAAAGTTTCATACTAAGAAACGTTATACATATTATACTTTAGTAGACGGTACGCATATTTACATATCCTCCTATACAATGGCACCAAGGTGCTGAAATCTGTTAGTCTTTGTGGCGTACAATTGAACTACAAAAGCTCATTGATTTAGGCACCTCTCCGAGAGCTGAAGTCACTGCAAGCGTGTGCATACATACACCATGCCTATACGTTAAAAATTTGGCCGTTATATTTCCGAGAGTGAGTAAAGTGCACGTTTGTTATTTATACGCCACTAATGGAAGAGGAATATGTTACAAACATAAAGTCCCTTTTACATCGTGTTGATCCAGCGTGTAAGATATCGTGTTAAGTACAATTAATGAAGATAAATATACTGTGGAGTGTGGAGGTAAAAACAAAATTTTCTGACGACTATGAAAGCGAATGCAAACATTGGATACAAAAATACTCTGTAGAAACACGTACTGAAAAAACTTGATTTAAAAGGTTCTGCATGATCTAAAACTTTCAAAATGTAACCATCAGGTATTAATTTTTTTCAGTCGTATACGAGGTTGGTCAAAAAATATGAATTATGCGCAACAGTAAAGTACCTTTATTTTTGACAATATTATTTAGAATTAAAAACTGTGTTTTAAATATTTAACCATGTCGATTTAAGTAACATTTTATCATCAAATATCGTTTTAAAATAAAACTAAAATGTAAATATAATAAAATAATTTAATACAAATGGATATGATCATTGACTTTCTAAGTCAATGATATGATTGCATATCTGAACGTAGTTTTCAATTCTGACCAACTTTTCTTTATAACAATTTTCGAAATAGGAGTATTTTACTTGCACATTTCACAATCACAAATCACATTTTTTGACAAACCTCATATTTCGAATGAAAAAAATTGATATCTGATGGCTGTATTTTGAGTTTTGGACCATGCCGAACATTTTATGTAGAATACCTTTTTTCCTTAAAATTAATAATAAAAAGGTTTTCCATATGGTTTCAACTTACGGAGACATACGTAGTGTATACCATACAATCTCAGTAATATATTTTTTAAATAAATAAATAACTAATTATTTCAACATGTGTTTATATTATTTTACTCTGGCTGCTTTATTTCACCTGGAAGTGTTAAAATAAGTTAAACAATTCGCGGAGGTGCCTAAATCAATGAGCGTTTGTAGCTCAATTGTACACCACAAAGACTAACAGATTTCAGCACCCTGGTGCCGTTGTATAGGAGGATATGTAAATATGCAGACGGTACACGGCTAACTGATAAGTGATAACCGTTCTAGCCGTCTTGTGTTAGATAATTCAACTATATGCACAGGGTGGATGGACCGTTAATGGGGAAATTATTGCTACACAGCCTACTCAGATAAAACTATCCATCCACTAAAGTTTTGTTCAAGATGGCGAACATAAAACTGACAATGTCACAATGCGTCCATGTTGAAGTTGAACACAGATAATATGCGACTCACTTACGATTAGATTTCGAGATTCACTATTCTGTGGCTATGAACTCTACTTGGCAGACATCAATCATAATTTTTTTTACTGTAAATGTGTAGGGATACAGTCGGACAATTTGTGGTGAAGTTAGCTAATGAAGGGGTTGATATAAATTAAGCGACTCGTAGTTTTATGGGCTCCGATCCCGAGCAGTAAAAAGAAAGGAAAAATTCCTTGTTTTCGAAATTACATCTACATTGATCAATTGTTTTTGTTACATTAACATCTATTTTGTTTGTATGTAAAATTGTCTCTTTTGTGAATAAAATTAGTTCCTAACAAATGAATTTTAAGGTTATTATCACCTAACCGAGAAGGACAAATGGAGTTAATTGTGTATTTATGTGATTTTGCATTTTTGAAGGGAATAAATGCATCAAATATTTCCCTTAATGGAAATATAATGAGACTGTCAAAAGGTGTTGAACCATTTTAAATAAAGATTTTAGAAATACATATGTATTATTCGCATGATACTGAAAAAAGATATATGTTTCTCTATATAAGGAGCACGATAATATAATTTTGGTGAAATAGATTTTCTCAAGCTTCAGACAGGTATGCACGGATTATTGCTTTTTTGTGGCTATTAAACAATTAAAAATTTAAATTAGGTATAAAAATACTCAAGAAAATAAATCAATAGTTCTTGCATTGCCCACGCACTGGGGGTAATTCAATTCGGTAATAAACAGCTGTAAAGTTGACGGAATGCATTGTTGCAGAAATGTAATTTAAACATGTTACGCAAGGAATAATTTTAAATAAAATTTAAAAGTCTAAGTTTAAAGTCTAGGTACATTAACATTATAAATTGTGGATGACATGCGATGTGAAAAAGGGAGATTTAATTCTAAGTACATGTTATGTAAACAAACAACGAAATACTTTTAAAGTTCTCAAGATCTTTAAAAATGACGATTTTGGTGTAACTGCGGTTATTCCCTTTAACTACGACCATCAACCGTATCGCCAACTTACATTGTTGCTGTTTTTTTTTGTATAATGGATAAAAATTTGCTACCGGAATAAACAAATTAAGATCTAATTGAATGTGACAAATTGTACATGAAAATATTTGCCGTGCTTATTACATCCATGTAACTTAGGTCAGAAGATCGTATAGCTTAAAAAAAGTATCACACGAAGGACGGTTGGCACCGCAAACTTACGAAGTTCATTCATTTCAAGATCAAAACTATTTAGTTTTATGACACTTTTTTTTAATATGAGTTGTTTAATGATTGATACTAAAAAAAAAGTTACTAAATCCATAAAAATTCCATTCATTTTTAGTAATTTAAATGCCCCATGCCGGATGCTGCATAAAGTTTGTGACCAAAAATACGTTCAATTAGTGCCTGTATTGCCAATATCACTTAAATGTGAAGCGTGGCTTTTGTGAATAAGAAATAGTTATTTGCACAGCTAGAGAAGAAACTGGCTCTTTCCGCCTCGAGCCTTGTACGATTCCAAGTGACACTCTCTAATTTTTTTCTTAACTAAATTTTAAAATTTACAAAAATGACTTTCATTTATTCTCAAATATAGCCGTAATTTTACATATACTAATAAATATTTATCAGTACAGATCTCTAATATTCTAATAGGGCACTAAATTCTGATACCTACGCCTTTTTCCAGGGGGTTTGCAATTTTCATGTAGCAAATTACAAGCAGGTTTACTGATATTTATCCGACAACCACCCTTTAATGAAGGTACAGTGTAACAATTACCCATATTAATTTTGATAAGGGAGAAAACTAATCTACAAACAATAGAATTACAAATAAAATCCGGGAATAGATAAATAGGTATCATTCACCAGTTTTTCTGAATGGATTTGGCCTTTCAGTGTGAACTCTAGTGGAATTAATCTATTTTTCCTTGCAACTTCTGCATATACAAACTGATTTTTTTTATATAGGTACTAAGCTTTGCAATTCGAAAATGATTTTATCGTATAAGTTTTGACTCATAAGCTGGGTTACGGAATAAATTAAGTCATTAACTCACTTGGTGTGCGGGTGTACGTTGCCTAAAATTGAACACGGTATAGCCCCCTTTTGAATACAAGAGAACAGTTTCAAAAGTCTAATGATTAGTGAGTTTTTAATGAAATATTAGTTTATGTCATAACTAAGTCATACTACCTTATTATTTAACCATAACAACTGCTGAAATAAGAAACATTAATGACTAAATAACGCCTCTTTACATGACAACCGGATTTTAGATAGCAACGGGCGTCATTTTTTATAACGCCTGCTTATAATATAACGCTCGCAAATGTAAAATTAGTATGGCATAAAGTTATGAAGCCACCACGGGCGTTATGAACATAACGCCCTAGTTACCTTAATTACTATAAAAATATTGCAAGGACGAGAGCGTTAGGACTTCCGACTTGATAATATTCATCTTACAACAAAATGTAAATATTAACAAGAAATTATTTAAAAATGGTCTATAAACAGGAATACCTTTTTTGTGGGGAGAACTATGGAGCTGTGTTACTCATAAACGATTTTTCTAAAAAGATGAAACTAAAACAATTAGGGGTAAGTATGTACAACTCACCCCCTCAAACTACCCCTCCAAAAAATTCATATGAATTAGTTTAACATAAAGTTATGAAGCCACCACGGGCGTTATGAACATAACGCCCTAGTTACCTTAATACTATAAAAACATTGCAAGGACGAGGGCGTTAGGACTTGATAATATTCATCTTACAAACAAAATGTAAATATTAACAAGAAATTATTTAAAAATGGTCTATAAACAGGAATACCTTTTTTGTGGGGAGAACTATGGAGCTGTGTTTCTCATAAACGATTGTTCGAAAAAGATGAAACTAAAACAATTAGGGGTAAGTATGTACAACTCACCCCCTCAAACTACCCCTCCAAAAAATTCATTTTTCTTTTGATTTACTATTACCTAAATCAAATAGTTCAATACTTTTAACTTTTCCTGAAAATTTTGAGTTGATAGTTTGCTCCGTTGAATATTTAGGATAGAAAAACGGGTTTGTCCCTCTATTTCACTAGTTTATATTATTTAAAGTTCCATCTGAAATATTTGTATTAGTTTTTGACACTCACCTTGTATATAACAAGTAACAATTATAATTAAATTGCGAATTTAAAAAAAATATTTGAAATTGCAACCATTTCTCTTTAGAGTTATCAATTCATTTCCTTTGTCTTTTGTTTATAAAAAGAAAACTGCCCAAGTTATGTGATTTTCATAAATTAAAAATTGTCTGATATTATTGCTATTAATATTACGAACATTTTTGAAGACCAGTTCAAAATTAACAAAAATGTAAGAAATTTCTGATACAATATTATAGTTACTCGTTATTGAACATTCAAAATAATCCCGAAACATTAATCTTTCGAATCGAACCTCGAATTATTATTATTATAGGTATATTTGTCACATTATAAGGGCGATCCCCGCAGTTTTTATTGTCTTTTATCGCAATCATACATAAATACATTATATATTCTATACTAAGATTTATGGAGTTATTTGCTGGGGGAATTCATGTGATGTATGAAAAGTCTTTATATTGCAAAAGAGAGCACTCAAGTCTATCATGAAGCTTAATTGTTGAGAATCATGTAGAAACTCATTCATTCAGCGAAAAATATTGACTCTTCCCTGCATCTATAGAGTGGTGCCCAACCTTTCATCTGGCTCGAGTCAATTAAGTATTAAAATTTTTTGGCGAGCTACATACATTAAAATTCATTTTAGAGTTCATCTTGTGTAATTTAATTAATAAAATTCTACGTTTCGGAAATTATACTTGCACTTCCTTTATCAAGATATCATTTTTGAGCTTATATGATTTAGAAATTTGTCATTCCTTTATTACTTCCAGTTATGGGAGATATTGGTGAATTCACAGTATCACCAGATGCAGTATTGTTGTTATGGTTTTTTTTTATTTTCTTTATAATCATATTTCACATAGGTGGAATTCTTACTGCATCATTTCTCTTATTTAATGCATCTGGTTGTTTTTCGATCTCCGTATTACTCTCTCTTGTAAAGCATATACTGAAGCTAATAAGTGAATTTTGGAAACATTAAAATTCGTGAAGATGAACATATCAGATTTTAAACAGTAAAATAACTACTACTGTTACAACACTAGATTTGGCACCGACTTACAATATAACTTACCTAATACCTACACCAAGCTGATAGACTGACAATAATAATAAAGCGTATGCTTTGTCGTTAAAAAATATGGCGAGACGCATTGTTGTATTAAAATTATTATACACAAATGTCAAAAAATACCTGAAACAGAAACAGGTACTAAAAATGAAGAGGTTGTTACTGAAGTATTTTTAGGAATTTTAGTCATTTTTATTATATAACAGAATGCAAAATAAAAATCTGTTTCTTGTTCCTTTCCTAGCTAACAAACGTATTTTAATGCATATTTAGCAAACGCAATTTTTTCAACTGTTAGGTTTTCAAAGTGAACATATAAAAAATACCTTTATGCATGTAGCTTGTAGTTGTAGCTGATATGAATTGCGCTCTGTTGACTGGAACACTATTACTTTTAATTTGTTTAATGCTTAACATAAAGTGACCCTGAAATAAGTTCAGTAGCAGGACGTGGTTTAGTAAAAACATTAAATTAAATAAACAACGTGTGTGTGTGTGTGTGTGTGTAACTCAATTAGTGTTCAACTTAGTTTTGACGCGAACCTTAATAATTATAGGCGATAGGTAGTTAATAAGAATGTCTATTATGGCCGACCTGATTATTCGATTTCTATAGCACAACCATCTCGGCGCCTTTTTTTTGGTAGTTTGTATACCCCACTTGGTCCTTGGACTTGAAGATGAAGATGAGAATTGTAAAACTTGATAGGTTTCCCGCCGTTTTCGTTTCATATGGATGAAATGATAATAACGTGCCTGTGGCTTTATACATACTTTGTAAATTCTCTCGGTTTTGTCGGTTGGTTGATTATAAGTGGAAAATATTGGAATTATCACTTTCTACAATTATTATAACAAAAGCAACTAAGAGGCATTTATTATCGAGACCACCTCTAAATAATGCATTTCATGTTTCTTGCAAACGTGGTATTGAAAACAAATCTGTTACAAGTACATCCACAATAACTACAAGCAATACATCGTACTTTTTGTATTACATGAAAATACATGTCCTACAGTTTTATTGGTATAGCTATAAATGTAATTTATGTAATTCAAGTTTCAGTCCCATAAATCAAAAACTGATAATGGTCGGAAAACATCATAAGAGATATCGGACAGGTAGATTAGATCACCTACCTATATGGGTTTCGTCTTTAATTTGTATAGGATCACTTTTAACGGTATGTTAGGCTGTTAGGGTATATGATGAAATGAGGGTTATTATAAAGATAAGGGTAAATGTTAGATACTGGAATCGTATTTAATTGTAAATTCCATTCTTGTATGTACTTGCGCGAATGATACATACTTTGCTGATTTAAGTGGTCAGACAGCCTGGGACAGTTTTCACCCTTGCCCCTCAGAATCCCTTATGCGGCGGAGTAAATAAGAGCCGGCGTTGCATTCTTCTGATGCTATCGCCCTTTCTAATATATGGTTTGAACGAAATAAGTTGCAAGAACAAAAGCATACGATTTCGCAACGCCTATTCATATACCAACGTAGCCGCAAAAATTCAATTAGACTTTTTCTTATTGGTATACTCTGTTTTTGTGTACCTACCTAGTTATATACTATAAAAGGTACCTACGTACTACGCAACACGATAAACATAACAGATTTAACTTAGCTTTCTGCTCAATTAACACAGGATTGAGGATTCGTCGAATTTGTGTGTAGGTACATAAGGCACACACAGTCCAGTACCGACTACCGATTTTATTTGAATTCCTTCTCAGTCCTAAAGTTGAAGCAGTGCTGCTGTTTCTTGTGACATTTTATTGTTGTTGTCGATACGGTAGTTGAAACACTTCCTGATCAGTATAATAATATGATAGGTGTAAAAGTTACTATTCATTAATAAACTTACTTTAAATAACAGAGAAAAACTCAAAGCCTCCCCTTGAAAACAGTATAGGTATTGAGGTGAGGATGATGTTGATGAAAGATGGTTATTTTTTTATTTTTTTATATAAAAGTAACGAAGTACTGAAACTGACACCGATGCAAAACGTCAGGGTTAAAATGTTTAAATAAGTTTAACCCTCACGTTTTGCATCGGCGTCAGTTTCAGTCCTTCGGTACTTTTATACAAAAAAAAATAACCATCTTTCATCAACATCATCTTCACCTCAATATACTGTTTTCAAGGGGAGGCTTTGAGTTTTTCTCTGTTATTTACCTTTAAATCCCTTTTTGAGTTTACGAACTACTATAATGTTAAACTTATTATAATCAACATAAGAACCTTTTTATATATAAAAATTAAAAGAACATACGAACATGGTCTCACGTTTAATAATAAAATATAAGGAAAAAGAATAATAATAATAGTGAAGATTTTGAAGTTGAAAGATGGAGGTTTTCAAAGCTCCCAAAAATATTGTGTTTGATTATTTTGAAAAGTTGGGCTAAAATTAAGAGATGCTGAAGGTTGCTGTATGGCAGTGAAAGACCTAAGAAATGATAAAGAAATTGAAATAATAATGCAAAAAAGAGGAGCAGCACAGAAAATAAGTGCCAGTTATAATAACTGTCTATCGCGATGGGTTCTACGCAAAAAAGTACTATAAGAAAGATATTGCCAAAATCAATTACATTCTTTAATACATAATAAGAAAGTTCGAGAAATTCGAGAAAGAGATTAGAGATAGTTGAATTCTGGTTGCGCCATTTTAATTTTTCTCATTAACATTGAGCTCCAGACACCTAAGTCCATTTTTGTCTATCTCTTAAAATAAAGGGCGTTTCCATAAGAAAATGTCCAATTTGGACCACACGATATAAGTCCAAAGGAGGGTAATACAAATTTTAATAGATGTTTTTTGTTTATAGATACTATTTTAATAACCTTTTTTACGTCTTTATGGTTCCGGTTTCGAACTCCGACCGCGTGGTGTAAAATACCTTCGGACGTAGATTCTTTGTAAATCTACAGGGCTAAGACGGTAATTAATGCCTTTAGCCCTCAACGAACTTAAAAAAACATTTAAAATATTTGATTTTCGGTGATGGTCACATAATAATATGGCAACACTTTTAATTAATATCTACAAAATGAATTGATCGATTCTAAAAAATAAATTACAAAAATATAGGTTAATATTCTTAAGAGGGTAGGTTTCGGGAGCGGAAGGTAAAAAGGGTGAGTCAATCTTTAAATGAAAAGGTCATGAAATTGAATATGGGACGTTTTGTAATTAACATTCTGATTGAATGATTACTTAAAATTAATTTAGCACAAAGTTTGTGATCACAACGGAAAAATATGTGGCACAGGTCTCAACCATTTCAATCTTTTGCTAGTTTGTTGACTCTTTTATCGTTTGCCAGTTTTCAATGTTTATAATAAATCAGGATTATATGTAAGTCGTGAAGTTACATCCCAACCAAATCGTTTGTTGGTCGTTTGTAGGAGTTTATGGGTTATTTTTTAAAATGCAGACGTGAAGTTTGTTCTCCTTTATAAAAGTTACGAGTTTTTTCATTTTCAATCATGTGTTGGTTGTTTGTGTTGTTTATCACTTAAAATCGGACACTCTAAATTATAATCGAAAAATGAATCAGTTTTATCTTGAATTTCAAGCAGATAGTTTTTTTTAAATATGGGATTCCCTTAGAACATTTTGAAGTTGCAATCGTTTCTCCTTTACAGTAATCATTTCAGCTTCTTTGGGTTTTGTTTACAAAGGCATTAAGTACAAGCATTACTTACTTTACATACACTATATTAAGTTAAGAGCTTAATGAAATGAAAACGTTAATTTCGAAAGACGACGACTTAAAAGAAAGACGGTACCTATAAACGATCAACCAAACTTCCTCATATTTGTTTATTTTACATTTTTAAAAAGCGAAGATTAGACTAGTTTCGGCCCGCTTGTTCATCTCTAGGCCTAACAATTGTATTAATCTTCTACAAATTGCGGAGCTAGTTATAATAATAAGTAGTCCCCATTTAAATATTTATTAGAATTAGAAAGCATTTAAAAGGAAAAAGGTTATGTTTAAATTATATTTCTGTTTAAAGTAAACATTTGAAGTACACTGAATGATTCAAGGGCGCCGCCAGAACATTTTTCCAGGGGGGCAAGTAGTATTGGGGGTTCGTGGCTCTGGCGTTTTTTCAAGATTTGGTACAATTTTATTTTTAATTTTAATAACTCTTGCCTTTTTTCTTTTTCCCCTGGTCCCCCTTGGCGACGCCCTTGGAATGACTGAACGACAGTGGAGTCTTGTTACGTTACCAACTTTTAGCAATTGATACCAATTTTAATTTACGCGGGAAATCGTATTCAAACATACACGTTATACCCCCACATAAGAGCATGGATCAGTTCCAAACGTACATATTATAGATTTAAGTGGAATTACTATTGTTACCATTATAATTCATAATTGAACTTCTGATTATTGATTATTATTTTAGTTTGGTAAATTTTAAATGTTGTGGACTAAGTGCACGCTAGATTATAATGTTACATAAATAAATAACACCTAAAAACGACCAGCAAACGATTGAAGGTAAATGAAATGTAAATTTCGAAAGTTGTGGGGCTAACTTCACTTCATGCTTAACAACTAACTAACGATTGAACGCAAAAAATTGTAGATTTTGAAAGTGGGGGGAGGGGGGCTAACTTCACAGCGGTGACAATTTCTCAAAGGCGGTCAACATGGAAAAGCGTAAAAAAATTATTTTCTGTGTAAGTAAATGTTTTGTTATGATTAAAAATGTATTTTGAACGAATACGAAAGGTAGGTATTTGTGGAAATTTATATCTATCTATGTATTTGTGTACGAAGTTTAGAAATAAAGTCATTTTTAGACTCACACGGTATTAGCGTACATTAAATTATAGAAATAATGGCAAGTACAACATTCCTTACGAAAAAGGAAAACTTCAGTAGAGTTTTGTTTACAGGATTCATTTTAAACTTGCTATACCTTGATAAGGATATGTTTCATTGATTTCTATTTATAAAAACGTATAATTTGATAAACCATCTTTCCCAGAAAGTATTTAACGGAAATGAGGCATCTCTCCTTTATTTAAATTAGAAATCAATTGAGACCGTTGTATATATTACGTACCTACCCTATATTTTTGACACCTGTTAATAAAAGGGCATAACCCACGAGTCTCGCCACATAAATGTAAATCCCTAAATAACGGTTCCTTAAAATCTTTCCCTGCCTTCGGCACGTGTTTTATAAGACTTTTCCCCCTAGTTATTGTAACAAAGCATAACAATACTATGCGTAATAAAGAAATTCACCCTTGTATTACGTTTACCTACCCTTATAATTTTTGAGAAGGACCGTAATTTGTAACCGAAATTTTTAATGTTCGTAACATGACACAACAGTTTTTTTTTTGCATATACCGAGTTATTCAAAGATTTGGGAACCAGACAGATTTAGACAAAGCAGATGTCGGGTATGGATATTTCTAATTGTTTCTTCGTATAGTCATAAAAATCTGGACCGGAACTGAAACAAACTTTAAGGATATATTATAATAACAAAAACCCACCCAACGGAAATCTTTCGTCCCTTTTTCTAATAGTGGCGTTAGGATAATAATCACAGAGTTTCCTCCTTTCTGTCACAATTTTGCGTTATTATATCTACGTATTATATATTTCCATAGTCTAAAAATGTTTTTATAATGAAATTTTCATGGCCGCGAACTTATTTGACAGATTTAATGGGTACATTGACGTACTTTAATTGCTCCACACAATTTTTTCATCTAATAGCGTCTTAATCCCAATATTTAATGCGTTATCGAAATACAATGTTACTTATACATACTGTGGGATTTAATTCTTATCAATTATAATAGTCCATTTAAAAAATTTTATACTTGCGTAATATTTATACAATCCCGCCAAACTTGACATATTTTTATTCAGATTAGAATTAAACATGTTGACATGAAGTATAGATATAATGTAAATGTAATAAATTTGATAAGATATCAACATAGAATGTGATTAGGGCTGTACAAAATTATGAAATTAATTTCTGTTCATTATTTCATTGTTCTAAGTAAAATTAAGTGAGCGTATTGATATTGGAAGGTCAAATTATGTTTAAAGGTTATAGGGATTTAAAGTTTTGTAACTGGTACTTTGTTGGTCATTGACATAATGATATAGATTTTTAAAAACCACATAAAAAAAGTTTAAAGATCTCGTAGTATATGTGAGTACACGCACTGACGTTTCCCAAATATAATATTGTTACACCAGAGTTTTGTACGGTTTATGAGTTATTTCTTTAGACTGTACTTAAGGGTCCTCTATAGAGGGGTTAGGCAACCCATCAGCTTTTACAAACTTTCCGCCCTCATAACGTCATCAGGGTTGAAGTCTACAAATTTCTAGAACCTGAATATCAATGTATACGGTGCTGCGAATATGTTGTCGGATCGTTTTTTACGTTTTTTATATAAATAACTGATCTAGCGAACCAATTAAGTTATCAAAAAAATCTATCCGGCAATAAGTTGGAATTAGGCGGTAGTATGGCTACATATCGAGCAATTCCTTTCAACTTGTTTATTAATTGCGTTATGAGGGGTAAACGTTTGATGAATTCTGCATAAAAATCAGCAATCACACATTGCTTTAGGCTAAAAGTTGAAAATGTGTCAAGAGATTAGGGAATTCCGCAAAGGATTACAAGAGGTAAATAGGATACTAATTTCAGGTAGGTGGGCAGGTTCATCTACCTGAAATTGTATTGTATTGCAGAAAAATAATGCTACAATTCATTAAATATATTGTATTGTGTATTTTACATTACCTATATTTAATCACCCATAGGTAGCTAAATTAAAACATCTAGTAATAATTATTACCATCAATTAAAATTGTATATAAGTGTTATTAAAAAATAATGAATGTTGACAATCAAATTAGACCTGACAATGTTGACGAGAGGTTCGGAGCTCACAAAAAGGGGTTGTAATTAGGGATGGGTATCGATTAATCGAAATAATGGATGTATTGACAAACTTCCAACACATTTAGTCATATTAAAAATTTTTTAATACAAACAGATCAACGCACTAAGTATGTACTGTGTAAGTCACTCACAAAAGTGGTTTTAAATATGAAATTAGTAGAGAAAAATGTAAGGCATAGACCAGCTAGGCGTTGATTGAGGAAACTCTTTGGTCAATGACCTAGGGTAGTCCTAAATAATAGAATGGCAGGGGAGCAAAAAAGGTGTGGATGTGGACCTGCAAGGCAGTGCGTGTAAAATAAGGGTTTTTGTTTTATGGCTACCCCTTGCTTGAATTAGACGACTGCAGAACAGGCAAATCAATCGGTCGTTTTATTTTAACAATAATAGTAATTCATAACTATATAGTTATTTATGTATCAAGGGAATTATAAGGGTCTTAATTACCAAGGGTAAAGTTTGCGTCCCGGAGGCCTTTGGCCCGAGAGACAGCAATTGTCCGAGGTAATTGAGACCTATTAATTCCCGTGATACATAGAATTTTATTTCTGACCGAGTTTAATAAAATTTGTTCATTTCCGGTATATTTGATTCAGGTATTGTCGATTGCAGTTTTGGTTATTGCTTGTAATTGCTAGGTTACTTGTTCATAAAGAGACGTAGAGGGAATTATAGCGTCTTTATATCCCAAGCGAGTTATGACACTCTTTATTGATATGACGATATAAGCTTATAATATCACGATCAGAAATAAAATAATTAATGATCGATTCCATTGTTATTATCGGGTTATACCATAATTCCTTTAAATACATACATACCTACTTATAATTGATTTTGAAAATTAAAGTTTAAAAAAATTGAACGTTATTGCAAGTTAATTAGACAATAAGGTGTTAATATCTTCTGTAAATTAGTGAAAACAAAAATAAAGGAATTTGCATAAATGATTCTGAATATTGACTTAATCCCTCATTAGGAATGCGACCTTGTCTACTCAGGTATAACTTTAAATAAGTCTCACTTAGCTACACTAGTGGGCGCTCCGATCGTTTCATATTTCGGCGAGCTGTATAGAGGACCCTTAATACAATTTAAAAGATGTGTAAAGCAGAACCCTTCCAACAGTTAACAAAGGAAACATGAATGAAAGCCCCTCGAAAGCTAACGACTAGCAAGTCCATCATAACTTTCTTACAATGACAAACTGTATTGTTGAAAGGGTAGAAAGATCCCTTCCGCACGTATCTCGTAGCGAGTCAAATTTTTAAAGTAACTTATTTCAAAATAAGAAAAGTCGAAAAAATCTAACTTCATATTATATTAAATATAAAAACGGCTCTTGGACTTGGAACCCGTTATAACTATGGGTGAATGCGCATTTTTTAAAAATCCCTCCACTACATATACAATATAAAAAGATCATTATAATAAAAATAGGTTAGTAGTTGCGATTACTCACAACTTTCAAGGGTTAGCTGAGCGAGAGATAAATCAAGGGTAAACACTTTAGAAATTTTGCGATAAATTGGGAAAATAATAATTAAGTATCTGACGTTTCCAAAAATGTTTATCTGTTTGCTAATATAGATAATCTTCCCATCCTTATCATACAAGTGAATAAAATTTCCAGGACAGCATGTTAATGTAGTACGAAAATTCAGCAATCATTAACCATTTCATAAAAAACTAATAGTTTGATAAGCACATCTGATTATTTAATGTTGATGTAAAAGTTTGTCTCACTGCGTGAACGCTTTTGTATCTATCCCGAAGGAAATAATGACAAGGATTAGGTATAATGATGTACGCCCAGTTACCATAATAAACTTACAGTGATGGAAATAGTTACAGTTCCGTACAATTTGTATTGTTCAAGAGTTACTATTCACGTAATAATTCCACTCCTATGTCATATATGGTTACTCGTCTATAGCCTGTGATATGATAAATGATAATTTTCTTGTAGCTGGTAAAAACCTTGATGCCTACAATGATCACAAAAGGTTCACAAGTTATATTTACGGTTTATAATGTTTATAGTGTATAATTTACTACTTCCATGTTGATGAATTATTTACATTGTAAGTTTTGAAACGAGAGCAAAAATTGTATGTCATTGCACTTAACAACATGGGTGCTTTTATGTGAATGATGAAAAGACTTCCAGAAATGAAAAATTTGACGGTGGACATAATTCCCTGAGCAATGTCTGATATGGAAATCTAAAGTTACTCAAAAAAGAAAAAGACAACGGAACAATAGGTCACTTAAAGGTCAGAATATTAGGTTCCATATGAAATTAGTACATCGTATGGTTATCTCAATATCATGAGTTGACAGGTGAATGATATCATACTTAATTCGAATATGTACGTAGAAAAGTTTAACTTGTGACAGGGATTCGAACCCAAAGCGGCCAAAGCCTCTGCCAAACTATACTTATACGAAATTTAGAATTTTAACAATATTTCAAGTAATATACAAGGATAATTGGACGATACGTGAGACTATTATTAGCGTCCTCTAGAGTCTAGGTGATTCAATGGCCATCTTTTTGGATAGCTTGCTTTTATTTATGGTGACAGTTGAGTTACATTGTTTTTCGACAGCTAGTTTAAAAACGATGGTTGTCTCTTGTTTAAAGAAAGCAAAATCGAAAAGGGATAATATAGCTGTTTGTGATGCAACTCACCATTTTCTTTTTAAGTGATGAAAGTAACTGAAATTTTGACTGACATTAGACCACAAGGGTCTTCAAAAGCAACAGTTTTAAACGTTGTGATATGAGTCTCGAAGATGGTGAACGATCCCGACCATAAAAAATAACAACACCAGAGATACCGAATATTGAATATTGAGGAGATTGCTATAGTCGTAGATATTTCAACAAAACGCGTATATCACATTTTGCACGTTGAATTGGGCATATCAAAGCTGTCAGCAAAGTGGGTGCCGCGTGAATTCTGATTAAAATGTGAAAGAGAGCGAATGTGTAGTAACAATTCGAAGCTTCTTAATAAGAATTCAGTCGACCTTTTCAGTCGTTTTCTTACCGTTGACGACCTTAGAAAGCACCAAAGTATCAACGCTATATATTATACTGGTCTTATGGACAAATTAAAGATAGAATTAATTGGTAAAAGACCGGAAATAGCTCTGAAAAGTGTTTTCTTGCCTCATCGTAATGCACCTTCTCACACCTGTTGCACTGGGAAATTGGATGACCTGCGATTCCAGGTTATGCCCCATTCGCGCTATTCGTCAGATCTAGTAGCACCGTGTGACTTTCATCTGTTGCCAAAACTGAAGCTTTCCCTTGCCGGATGAAATTTAAGTAGGACGAAAAAGTTGTTGCTGTAACGAAGCAATATTTTGATAACCTTCAAACCCTATAATTATTAAAAGGACATAATTTTACTTCAACATCACTGGTCCAAGTACGGTGACATTCAAGGGGAATATGTCGTAAAGTAAAAACAAAATAATTGGGATAATTCATAATGTTTCCATCGAATCTCACGCTCTCTCATCTTATCTTCGTAGGTACATACATGCTAATAAAGTAAGCATACCATTACATATAATTAAACTTTGACAGACCTTAGGTCTTTTAGTGGGCGATTTTTTTCTACTCATATCGGTCTCTACTCTACACTCTATATTCCCTAATCCTTGTCTCCAGATCTTCCAGTACAGCTTCTCTCCACCATATGTTTGGTCTTCCTTTTCCAACTCTTCCTTTTTTACAATTTCTGGTATCATTTCAGCGGTTGGAAGCCTGGAAGGACAATTGGTAGGTTCTTCTTATTCCCCATTGTATGTACAATTTCAGCTTCGGTTGAACTTGTTGGAATCTTCTAACACTTTGTTGCATGTTAGGACACAAGTACAATGATTTGCTAAAATAGGCAAATCTCTTATAAAACTTTCAAAATGAAACCATTTAAAAGAACAAGTCAACATAAACCTACATTGCTTTAGATTGATATTCGGCACTCGACTGGTGCAATATTGCTTTTAGAATAGTCACAAAGGGTTTAAATAAAGAGATTAGATTCCAGAACCCCTGAATTCAATTTTCCATCATTCAATAATGGCTACTTGAATGTCTATACTTCCATGCTATGGTGAACGTGCGTATTGTGATATGAATTACATTGTGTATTGGCAAAACTTGAGCTTTTACAATCAAATTAATCATCTTAAAGTATTATATGGATATGTCCCTTGTAAAATTAAGTGTCTTTGGATCTATGTACATAAATCTTTGCACTTACACTCACTATTTAAAGTACATTCAAATATAATGACAATAGAACTCAATAAAATGTTCCCACATCTATGATTTAGGAAAACAAATAAATCAGTTTCACTGCACCGATGGCTAACCATTAATTTATTAAGGTAACTAACGTAAGTGGTTTCAATGATAAACCAATCAATGTTATGTGTGATATTAGGGGAGACTCGTAAGAGACGAATTGCCCAATAGCAAGGACGTTGCGTGGGAACGCATTGAAAGAAAGAAAGCTTCTTGATCCCGTCCTTTCGTATTTGAAATATGTTTGAATTTAACAATTTATGCATTACCCCGTCCTTTCGTATTTGAAATATGTTTGAATTTAACAATTTATGCATTACGGCCCGTGAATTATATTCGCAATATAAATTGGTTTTTTGGACAATTGCAGCCAGTGATATCAACAATTAAATTAATTAGATGCGTTTACGGAAAAAATTGAAATGACAGAAATACGTACATTATAAATTGCGCTGCTTATTTCTTTCAACCATTACTTTGTTAACTGCTTTATTTCAGTGTAATACTTACAAGCAGCTTGTTTCTGGTTTAACCTTTAGAGGCTTGTCACGGTATGTCGCACACTACTCCACTTAGCAGTCTCCTGGTGGTAGCTGTCTTGGTCATGTAGTGTTGGTTTGACAAGCAAGATCTCGGAGTTTCGTGTTCTTTAGTCGCCGTGCTATGTTACATCGGTTTCGCCTCAAGTAAGGCGATGAGTTTGTAAACTGACTGATTTTGACGTTCGACTTCTTAATGCATTCTTAAAAAGGAAGACCGTACACACGTTTGGGCACCTGATGGTACAGCACCAGTGCATCTTTCTGTATCTCAGTTCTAACTCCTTTATTTTTTACCTTGTGTGTTCAGTCCAAATAAGTTCTTCATCGACCACCATGTCAAGCTCTTTGACAGCAGGCTCTTGACGGACAGCGTTCCCGTAGACAACTAGCTTTACAATCTTCTTGCTTGTCAAGTTTGCACGAAGCGACTTTGTATCATTTAGGTTTTAGTCCATGTGCAGATCTTATCTACAAGAAATAAATTTTTACATTAGTCCTACAGCGCAAACAATTTTTGGCATTTTTCTCAAAAGTATCTGCTCGTCATTTTTATTCTTTGACACTTATTTAATAGATGAATTTCTATGGACGACAAATTCTTCGCCGATTGTTCCTTTTTTCTTTTCGATTATTTCAAAATTTAATTAAACATAACAACACACAAAGCACGGAATTTTGTACATTTGGCGTTTTGACGACGTTTTGGACTTGTCAAATTCTGCTAACGGTGTTTTGAGTAATTCACTCTAAGCACGAAATGCTGGATTGTGTTCTTCTCCTTGTGTCCTTGATTATAGGCTGTACGTGTAAGTACATCCGGTCCAGAGAAATATGAGATTTATAGAGGTTTGCAAATGCATTATACGCCATACGAACCAAAACGAATTCTATACACAACGTTTACCAAGGGACAAAACTTAAAATCATTAACATTTTTAATTTAAAACTGCTCGAAATACGACGAAAATAACCGATTTATAACATTCGATCTCTTGATAGCATCATCTGCACAATTGGCGTTTGAAGAAGGTACATTGAAGATTGAAGATGATCATCTATAATAATTACCTTTATTTAGGGTTTTGCCTTTTTTACCATACAGTATCATGTAGTGTGTGTTGCCTATAGATCTGCATCGGAAAATGTCCAATTCAACTCACCTTGAATTTCATTTTATAAAGTGTCACCCAAGGCTATTTACCACTGAAGGTGTTTTAATTATTTCATCCTTCATGGAAACGCTTTCTTAATATAGTTTTTTTTTATAAAAACATAACCTACACATACGAAAACTCTTGGATACAAATTTTCATGAATTTTTTATTATGGTAACGTAGAGTAAAACGGAAAAATCAAATGTATTGGGTGCCTTTCTGAAATAAATGTTCTCTTTTATACACAAATGAGATTTTTTAATAAGAAAATCACAATTTCAAAATTAAAATGATACAACGGAAATATTTCATTAAAAAAAAAACATGTAACAAAGTACATAAAAACTCTCCTTACGTTATTTAGATTTTTCGCCACATTTTATTACACTTGTACGTATTGCATCTCCGTGATTGTCCAAAACTCGCAATTTTCCTCCATCAGGTACGTAATTTTTGTAATTAGAACGCGATGCTCATACACTTGTATGGCGATGCAATAACGTAGCCTTGAGAACCAGTACATTTAAACTTTCCTTCTGCAAAACTTTGATTTGTTTTTAGGATTTCATGCGTCCTTCTACACCATTTCCGTTTTCATTTTTTCTGTAGATGAGATCATCTTCTTCCACGGCAACATTTTAAATCAACAGTAGAAGATAGTAGATTTATTGACTGGCGAAAAAAAAGGGCGCGTGTAGTGAGAGTTTATGTAAGAAGAGTGCAGCAGAGGATCCTCAAAACCAGTATTTGATCGTATTGCTGAAAATAAAAACTGAATTTATAACTACGATTCCTACATTCTTCCTCTTCCATACGCGTAGCAAATTTCTCGATGCAAATGAGCGTTAGTAATTTTCTACGCCTGGGGATGTTCAGAGCGAGGATGATGCACAAAAACTTTTTGTATAGCATTTTCCATGGGAAAACTATTCAATGCATTGTAAGTAAATTGGGTGGTTTTGCATTGCTTGGGAATCTTTTTGATAACCCACTTCCCCTCTTTGTCTCCTATCACGGTTCAATCTTTGTTTCCAAACTTTCTTTGCTGCTTTTGGGATTAATGTTTAATTATCCATTTCTGTGGTTTTGAACTAAGCTTTAGGGACAAAACTTTCCATGGTGTATTTCGAAAAAAATGCGCTTAATCTGCACAATTTTCTTGTTTATTATAATTACATGTTTATTTACATTTTATTGGTACGCGTAAAGTAGGATTACTGGATAACCCGTCACGAGCGTTCGAACTCATTATCAAGATATTAAAGTTCACTCTAAGTACATTTCTTGCACGTTTTGCCTATATCAAGTACATAATACTATTACAAATCTTTTTGGCTATTTTGCAAATGGAACTATTGGGACGTTTGATTATGATAAAAAATAAACTCTTTTAGCAAGAGTTAATACCATGGCTATTTGCATCATTCATGAAAAATACAATGGCAATCTGAAATAAACAATTTAAGATTGTATGTGTTAAAACATCACTTGCAGTTGTATCACTCGAGTAATAAAAATACAATGTATCGTTCAAAGGCGACAAACTAATTACACAAGGAAATACTTTACAATCTATACGTCGAAAGGTCATACACGAAATTTTTATCATTTGTGCTAAGTATACATATATGACACAGTTATATAATTTGTGTGAAAACACTCGAGGTGCTTGAACCAAAATGTAAATCTTGGTCACCAAAATATATAATTAGATGCATAAGGTGCATGTACTTGTACGTGTGGGTACCAACAATTTTAAGAGAACTAAGTCCAAGTACCTCTCGCATTTGTCTGCAATGTTACAGAATTATGTGGAACGAACTTCACAGACCCGATGATTCAGCTTGAATAACTCGATAATCTTTTTGATTGCAAATTAATTACATAAATTAACAATGAATTAAAGTTATTTTTACTCAAAATACAGATGATTCAGAAAATAGCAGATGTTGGCCAAAATATTGTCCACGTGCAAATTAATAGAACATTCAGCAGGCGTTTAAATTTTATATTAATTTGGGGTCGTCAATTATATTTACTTTACCATATTATGATCAACATGATTTGAGATAAACTATATAAAAATTACCTACTACCTATTTATCAACTTTTTTGAGAAGTACGTAGATCGCTTTTCTTATCTTGATGGATAAAACCCAAATCTGATAACCTGATATGTTACATTAGTTATAAAAAAAACGTAACACTTCTCCCTTGTGTCATAAATAACTGTTGTTCATTAGTAATCGAGAAAATACTTTGATGTATGACATAAGATATTTGAATAACCATAGCCAAGCTCGTTTTATGCCTATTTGCCCATCTCTTGCGAGAGAACCTTCTTTATGTGCTTTGAGCTTTGTGCCCTTAATAACAATTCTTGTTTAAATTAGCTTTTGATATTTGATACTGTTTCCAGAACAATATGACGAAAGGTATTATTAAATAAAAAATGTGAATTGTCTAATCTAAATTTATGTTATACATTTAACACTCCTATGTACCTTTCCAACCTCTTCTGGTACTGGAAACACTGAAGTACTTTTCTTCTTTACTTTGAGATTGCGAGTAACTTCTTTTAATGGAATTCCTTTAAATTAAGTTTAGTTGACTGTCGGGACACATTTACAAATGCATTATAAAAGAGAAACCCACTGACTGGCCATGGAATAATAATGATACCGGTTCTTCACTCCGTGTAACGTGCAATCTGAGGGATGATTTTCTTCCTAATGCCACCGACTGTATCCAATAGATTTTATACATATGACTATTAATATTTAACAGCATCTACTATAGTAGGTATGAAAGGAAAGCGATGATATAAATTTGGAGAGGTAGGTATAGCAATAATAACAAAAAAATACTGCCGTTGTCTAACAGTTGCACCATCGCTAGCCTGTAAGTAGTTAAGTACTACAACAATCATATATGTAGTGTTTTTCCTTTGACGTTACTAGGTTGTATGCTTCCATTGGTTTTCATATCTTTTTCAATTAAATTCACTATAAAACGAAACTGTTACCTGAATTATCAGCGACAGTGACAAAATTTGAAATGTTAGCTTTTAGCTATCCACTAACGTGAAAAACCATTGATAAAACCAGATGACATAGCGCATCTAACTCAATTCTAAAACAAAAACACCAAACGTAGTGTTAAGTAAATGGTTATACAGGGTGCGAGGAAATAACGGAATTGAATATTTTGTAATATAAATTCATTGAACAAAATAAATTTAACAAAGCAACAACGTAAAGTAATAACGCAATTATTTTGCAGTAAAATACTCAATTGGTTTCGAAATCAATACAGAGTCCCAAAAGTTCATTAAATTTTTGGCAGCTCCCCCGGCGACAATTACTCTCATTCACGGCGCAAAGATTGCTTTAGCGACTCCCCACTGTAATCCATAGAATTAAGGTTCGGCGAGATTAAAGAACCACAAATTCAACATACATACCAATGGCGCAAATTCTGCCCCATACCATGGCGGTCCTAGGTTTTTTGGTGGTGTTTGATAGTTGTTGACGTCCCAGGAGCTTTAGTGTACCAGATTACGCCTTTGTCCTACGGTGAACAATTTCTCGTTTTTGCCATTGCTGATTTTCGCCCCGTATCGGAAGTTGGCGTACGTGTTATTATCGTCCATGAGGAGCTGTACGTTTTGGTGGTCAGGATTGAGTCCCAACTTGTCTTTAGCAACTTGTCTCAACACTGATTTTGGTTACATATGTGGACTTGAAAATCAGTTTATGGTGCCATGCTAAAACTCATCTATCCTAACTCCTAGCTCTGTATTTGAGTAGTTTTTGTAACTATACTACTAGAATAAATCCTACCAAAGAAATGTCTATTTCCTTATTCATTCATCTTTGACTCCCCCTTGTAGGGATAAATCTTTACCTCTCTTCCTCTTTCTAATCTTCTAATCTTCCCCTCGTTGTTTCAAAATGTACATTTTGTTTACTTTAAATCGTTTATAGATGTTTCTTGGTTATTTTTTAGCGTTTGTTAGTTCTTCATATTAATTAATAAAAACGTGAACTTAAATAACATTTTCGGAATTACTGTCTGAAAATAGATGCGTGGTGTCACTTTGAATACCAAGCAGATAACTTTTTGTGGAATTCCGTTCTTTATTTTGTCATTTTGAATACCAAGCAGATAACTTTTTGTGGAATTCCGTTCATTATTTTGACAGAACATTTGAAGTTGCGGTCGTTTTCTTGTAGTTATCAATTTAGCTTATCTGTGTTTTATTTATAAAAAAACTATATCTAAGTTACCTATATGATTTGTTTAACTATAGTATAAATAGAAAATAGTTATATTAAGATATTGTTAAAATTATTATTATTAATGTGAATATTAAAAATAGATTAATGAGATTAACATTAATATTATTAACAATTTTAATAAAAAATTGAAAATTAATACTGATTGGATCATTTTTTATTAATTTGGTGGCTCTAAGGAGAGTGATTCTAAAAATAAACTGCATAAGATGATTTCGTTTCGTTTGTAACTGTTTTCGACGACATATATTGTTATTGAAGTAATGCGTTAGCATTCTTAATAGGGTAAAAAGCGTAGGAACACAAGCAAAAAAAATGTTAATTATTATACCTCATTAACACGGAAAAAATAAGACAATCGTTGGAAATAGCGAACAAAGGAACATACAAATTGTTTTAAAATGAAAAATTGTTAATTTCGACTACTACTACTACTGCTACTATTAATACCACAAACGTTAAAAAACCTAAATATTAGTAGAATTTTAAATTATAAATTGTTATTAAATTAAATTAACATAAAAATAGCCAACAAACGACCAACGAACGTTGCAAGTAAAAAATTGTAAGTTTTGAAATTTGGGGAAACAACTTCACGTTTTTGTTGTAATCGCTAATTATAAATATTAACAAGCGATACAAGGTAAAAAAATTATAAATTTTTAATGTCGGAGTGAGGAGGGTCTAACGTCATACCAATCTAAAAACTTATTTACAGTCCACATCAATTAACAACGAATCCAAGTATACAGGTAGGTTCAAAAATTAGATTTAAAACCTTTTTAAATGCGGAGTCGAAAATGATTAGTATTATCACATTCCTCTTACAGTATGATTAAAGCGACCATTTAAAATTTTGTTATTTAAATCAATACTTTACATATAATTAAAAGACAATTAGTCTTTCAGTAAAGTATTATAAATCGAGTAGTGAAAAGATAAGAAGTTTCTGTGGAAAATAATTTCTCATGGGATGATAATGAGGATTAATTTAAGTGTCATCTATAAAGCAATAAACCATTGCTTTTTTATAATAATGTTAGACAAGATTGCCTTTAAAAATGCTAACACATGGTAAAACTACCATTGAAGATATTTAGTTAGGGATATATTTATGTCACTGTCTAAACCCCGTTTCTTGGAATTCTCCCTCATAGGATGGGAAAGGTCTGGCCGCCAACAGAGTTGCAAGAAGATAAGGGCTAGCGCCGAAAAAGGATACTAGAATTTAACAAAAGTAAATAAACATGAGCTGGAATTTCTGTTAGTGCCGCGTTTATTCCTTGCTGGTGTTGTATGTTTCGTCTTAAGACGTCTTAATTGCTTCTTAATTTTTGTTTGTTCATAATTCTTTACGGTTATCTTTATGCACTCGTTTTGTTAATAAACACGCGCACAGTAGATGCTTGTTAAAATGTTTGTTAAAGCATTTACGGTCTACATTATGGAGTAGGGTGTATATAAAGATATTTCATTCAAGACTCAAGATGTGACAGTTGTATCCTGTCAAGTTTCTACGAAATCTTTTGATCGATATGACCACCGGACATTTCAAATTTGTAAATGTTTTTCCTTCCGCGTTCCGCCTACTTACTGTTCTAGCGTAATTTGTTGCAAAATATTTAATGTTATAGATAACAGGTCGCTGGGAACTGAACGTAAGTCATCTAAATGTCTGTTATAAATTTTTTTTTCTTTTGGTACTATATTTCTAGTTTCAATTTTACTACACCCATTTCGTGATAACATTTATATAAGGGCAATAAAGTTCTTTTAGTTTCCCATAAATAAAAGTCAATTCTAGGCAATATCCAAATCCTTCAACTGAACTAAACAGTAATATGTAATAAATTCATTTGGCCATATAGCAGGTACCACTAAAATAATAAAAGTTTTTACTTAATTTTTATGCGTAAACATAGTTTTTGTGGCAAAAATACACCAATAAACACCTGATGCCACACAAAGAAAAACTGAACTATTCTACTCAGTTACGAATTTATCATATATAAAAATGTGGGAATATGTGGTATTCTTATGTTATGACAATTGTAATTTAATTTAAATTTTTTTTTTTGATATGGTGTTGATTTGATTTATAAACTGAGAAAAAAGTAACACTCCCAAACTTTATTGCAAATTAAGTATTGTGGAGTTAAGCTTTTATTCCTATAACACACTTTTGAACAAAACGAAATAAATTAAAACTAAAAATATCACGAGTATACATTTAATAAACCTGACCTCATAATTTCAATAATTATTACATTTTATTTATGATCACTCGTTTATGAATTTAAACTCACATACTGCGTGATTTAATTCTAACTTAATTTAAAATAATTTGATCAGACAACTGTTCTTCTAATGAATATTACCCCATTTTGTTGTTCATTGAGAATTATTAAGGAATGCACTATTTTTATTAGAGAAATGAATTAGATCACGGTTAACTTTAAAACGCTCCTTAAACTATTTTATACATTTAAATATTGCTTCTTGAACAAAATGATGATAATAGCAAAGATATACCAGGTATACTATATATTGATAATAGTACCCTTTATTATAATCGAAATACAAGGTCACATAAAATGAAAGTAAAATGATATTAATTTTCGCCGATTTTTTCTCCTTTGCAGATCTTACCCCGCAGTTCTCCAATCTTTCCCCATATGACTAAAGAATTATTTCATTATCATTGCATATTTATTGTTAACTAGCTGTTACTAGTCCAAATACCAATTTTTATGTATTTAACTTTATTTATTTAACCGTTTGAAATAAATAAATAAATAAATAAAACATGACGAATTTCCATACAAAGTGTCATCCCCTATTGTACCCACTTAGGGGTTGAATTTCGGAAAATCTTGGAACATGTCTTTCTTAATTTCTAACCGAAAGGCCATATACCCACAAATTTTTATGGATTTAACTTAAAAAATGACGAATTTCCATACAAAGTGTCATCCCCTATTGTACCCTCTCAGGGGTTGAATTTCGAAAAATCCGACCTTATCTCTTGTCTACATCATAAAAGGAACTTCTGTGCAAAAGTTCAGCTATCTAGGTCCAAATTCCAAGGGTATTGGTTGGGTGTTGATGAGTCAGTGAGTCAGGACTTTTCTTTTTATATACAGGGCGGTGCAAAAGTCTGAAACAAAATTCATAATTTCCAAAATAATTATTTTTGGAAAAATCTCTCGTACACGTCGATTTTTATTTTTTGTTGGGCACATTTTAGCGTTAAAATTTTTTTCCAAAAGCTCAAGAATGCGGCCACGCGCCATTGTTTAAAACAATTTAAATGGAAAAGGGGGTCGTGTGACACATCATGGGAATTCAAATCCCAAATTTGAAAACAATCGATTAAGGTATAACATTGGCGACTTTTCCAATGCTTCACTTTTTCCTTTCTGGAACGCATTTACACAATTTTTCAAAAAAAACACTGTCGAATTTGAAAAAAGCAATTTTATTTCTGTAACAAAGTAATCAGACGTATGACAAGTCAGCTAGTGCGTTCCAAAAACGAAAAAAGTGACGCATTGAAAAGGTCTCCGTTTCGTTATACCTTAATCGATTGTTTTCAAATTTGGGATTTCAATTCCCATTATTGATCTTTCCAAAGATGTGCCACATTACCCCCCTTCCCATTTAAATTTTTTTTACAAAATTTACATCTTGAGTTTCTGGTAATTTTTTTTATGGTAAAATGTGCCCAACAAAAAATAAACGTTGACGTGCGCGAAAAAATTTTCCAAAAATTATTATTTTGGAAATTATGCATTTTGTTCCAGACATTTGCACCACGTATAGATTATAACAATTTTAATGGGAAAAAATGTCTTTTGTATCTATGTACTTTTAATTACAATGAATATGTTTATTAAGATTACCATAACCAATGGCCATGACTTTATTATATGCCTATTATATATTACTGTATATTACTGTACCGAACAAATCTAAGAACTTTTTAGATCAGTATCATTAACTGGATGTTAATGCTTTCATGATTATGATTATATAATAAAGCGCCGAGCCCCATTAAATAGGGACTTCCATTAAAAAAAAAGTTTTAGTAAAAAGATATTAATTAATATATTATTTGTTCATTTAAAATACATATTTATCTAATTCTTTACTTGCACATTTCTTTACTTACTTTATATTCATATTATTATTATGATTTTGTTTTCATGTTTACCGTGTAAAATAAGTTCGATTCGTTTAAAAAAGGGGCTCTTCCACGTAAAGAGACCTCGGCCCAACTCTTTAATCCGGGCCTGTTTAGGCACCACGAGCAAAGTGTGTTAACGCAACCTTCTATTGAGATGCACTCTTCGCATATACCTACAGCTGCTTATAATATATGTTTTTAGCTAAAATTGCGGCAGATAAACATAGAAAACCTAATATAAATTAAATGATTAAATTCTGGGTTCGATGATGGAAAATGCGCCTTATTTCCTTAAAAAACATATGCGGTGTTTAATTTAGATCACTGAAAGTTAAACACTCTGCAGACGGCAACTTTCCTTAAACATGAAACTAATACCATGATAATTGATAAACAAGATATAAAGACCGAAGTCTGTCTGATTTTCTTTGATTGAAATTAAGTTTCAAGAAAAGCCGAAATGAAAAAAATAGTGAAATTATTCAGAATATCATATTTATACCTATTAGATGTCAAACAGTGTGTCAAGTAACTCTCACTGTAAAAAGTATAATTGCGTGATGTTAATAATAAAAATGTAAATGTGAGCTTCTAAGATATGTTACCCCATTCAACCGTTTATGAAAATGAATATTTTCCGGAGTGCTTGACACGCTGTGTGGCATTCAAAATTTCTCTTGGGTACAATGAAGATCAAATTTAAAATAAATTGTTCATCTAAATTGATTTGTCTAATTAATTTATCCCGCATGACGCATGTACAATTACTTTTTAAGCTCCTAAATCATAATAATTGCGTTCGTATAGTAGGTATTAAGACATTAATAGCCTTTTGCTTTGAAAAACTTACTTATAAAAATATACATCTTAATTAAGTTGTCAGAAAGTTGTTCGGAAACTATAGATGCAACCTTTTAGGTTGATTCAGTTTGAATTATAATCACATTGGAGTACATATGTAGTGTACAATAAACAATAGCATTATTACACCAATAAATAACTCATTTTAATGACAATATCATCAAAGGAATATACATTAAGTTACATACAAAATTGTGTAAAACCAATCACATCTAATTTATTTTAATACATTCTCATGTCAGAATTTAATTTATTATAGTACACTTTAGTTTTATGCGGGTTCGTTATATTATCGCCTAGGACTGCAGAAAGGAAACCACAAGAAATATTATCTAGGTTAATTATGTAACAATACATTTTTTTTGCACTTTATAAGCTTTTACAGGGAAACAATGGAAAACATCGTTTGGTGTTTGTAGGGGGAAGTAATTCTTCGTGTAAGAACTGTCTTAAATATATAATAGAGTCCGTGGCTTTTAATCCGTGAATTGTACTGAAATACAGACCCCCCATACAAACACATACATGAACGATTCAAAAGAATTAGAAGATCAAATCACCAATCCCACGCTCATTCAATGAATTTGCACTAACTTTCGTACAAAGTATACCTACCCCGGACACAACAAAATTCTTCAGAAAAATAGGTCAAAGAATTTACTATTTACAACCATTCATAGTTTGCTCAATGACTAAGTATTTTCGTATATCTTTGTATATGGCATAAAATATTCGTTCTTTAAATTCTCATCCGCTACATTGAGTATAATTGGAGCCGTTTATCTAAATCTAACAGTTTTGCTTATTAAAAATGTAATAGTAATAGAGCGGCAGCCCAGCGTCTTTTTAGGTGGTGATCTGACCGCGTCTGCGAATCATACTACGTTGAAGGGCATGTCACATATTAATAGCATAAAAATCGTCGCAAGTTCTGAATCTGGGGATAACATGTTCAAACAACCCTTTTTTTCTGCATAAAAAATCACTGTTTTGAAGTGATTGGACCGCGTATAATTCTTGTACGAATCGAAGCGACAAATTAAACACGTCGTCAAAAATGTATTTGCAGACGGTTTCGGTGGTGCAATAACCCTGCAGACGATGTTGAAGGTGCATTATTTTTATTATTTTCAAAGTAATTTGACCGCGTCTGCAATTCAGGTTAATGATTTTTCTTCTTGCGTATGTTACGAAAAAAAAATTGCAGACAAGTCGGATGGGGATAAGTACTTTAATTAAACAATTAAAGATGTATTCATTTTCGTCGAATTCAAAGTCATTTGACCGTGTCTGCGATTCAGGTTAATGATTTATGTTCTTGCGTATGTCACAAAACAAAAATTGCAGACAGTTTCGGGTTGCAATCAACCCTGCAGACGGGGTTGAATTTACAGTATTTTTAAGATTTTAAAAGTAATTTGACCGTGTCTGCAATTCAGGTTAATGATTTATGTTGTTGCGTATGTCACGAAAAAAAAATTGCAGACAAGTCGGATGGGGATAAGTAATTTAATTAAACAATTAAAGATGCATTCATTTTCATCGAATTCAAAGTCATTTGACCATGTCTGCAATTCAGGTTAATAATTTATGTTCTTGCGTATGTCACGAAAAAAAAATTGCAGACGAGTCGGATGTGGATAAGTACTTTAATTAAACGATTAAAGATACAATAATTTTCATCGAATTCAAAGTCATTTGACCGTGTCTGCAATTGAAATCATAAATTGTCGTTGATGAGTTAGTGACAAAAAATATAATTGCAGACAGTTTCGTGTTGGCATCAACCCTCCAGGCGGGGTTGAATTTACAGTATTTGTAAGGTTGTATAAGTAATTTAACCGCGTTGCCAATTCAGGGTAATAAGATGAGATCATCTTTTATTTGTTCAGTGTTTCTACAAAAGGTGAACGAATTACGTAAAGGATAAGGACAAAGACTAATCGTTACAAAGCATTCTCAAGCGTATGATTAATGTTATTGTTATTACTAGGTGACTGATTTTTATGATATGTCATCTTTTTTGTGAAGTTCCTGAACAGTTACCATGTACATAGAAATGAGTGCATTTTTACATTAATTTCTCATTTTAAACTTTCTTATATTTTACACTTTATGACTTTTTTCTTATAATCGATAATATTCTCGTAATGTTTGAAAATGTACTTTAATTAAAAGCACAAATAATAGCTACCTTATGTACTAGTAAATTGCAAGAACGGAAATATTAAGTTACTTATGATTTAATTCGTGAACGCTAGTGCTTATATTAGAGAAGCCATTAAATACATTACAAAAAAAAGAAGAGTTTGTCAGTCATTTTTTAAAAATGCCTGTTCCTTTCATTGATGAATGCAGCAATTAGACTGTTCGTGTTATGACTCATCACGAGCATCTTTACGAATGAGGAAAACAGATCGATACGAGATCATGATTGTACACTTGGTATACCTACATACTTTGCGACCTACTCGTATTACCTTACCGCCAGTTATTGCAGACATTGCAGTAATCTAATAATAGAAATTGAATGATGCAATTTTATGCATGAACTTTATTAATCAACTCTTGGTGCAAAAAATCTATGACACAAAAAAGGTATAAATAAATAAAATGTGTATTGTAAAAATTGTTGTTCCTTCACGTTACTGAATCGGAAAATTTTGTTATTAAAGAATTCTAAACTATTGTAATTATTTTCAAATGTGCATGAAACTGTATCACGGGCATGAAACAATGACACATTACTATTTTTAGTGGAAAACAATACAGGAGAGGATGACGAGTATCTGATATTCCAATTTACAGATGACAGCGAGGAAAGTGAAAATAGTTCGGATACCGTAACGTGACCATACGCCCCGTTTTGAACGGGAATCTACATTATATCGCATAATATAATTTCATATGTAATATACAGGGTCCTGCAATAGTGCGTATTTCTTTCCTAGCTCATATCTCATGAGAGATATAAAAAAACTTCTTAGAGAAAATTTCAACTACTCGAGATGACGCATTAATAGAAATTATTTTTGAATATACAGGTAGTTCCATTTTTGCGGTGTCACTAAAAGAGTAATTTTTTTAAATGGAACACCGTGTACCTATATTTTATGACCTTTCGATGTTATCTGCTAAAGTCTACATGTTGGTAACTATTTACTTTGTGATTTGGTAGCAGGGTTGCCAACTTATTAATTTTTTGCGGAAAAATCGTGCGTAGGTAGGCTTATCTTCAAAAAATCCTATCGGCCTTGTGTTTTGAAGTTCTCAAGTACCTAGGTATCGGCAATAATGTTAGTATGGGTAAAGAGCTGTGTGTTGAAGTTTAGAAACTAAAATTTGGTTATACAGGGTATTCGGAACAACATGTCAAACTTTCGAAATTTCAAAGTGCCATAACTCATTATTTTCAAATACAACTGCCATATTTTTTTTTCCGCTACCCAGAGGCATTTTTTATAATCTTCAATTTTCGTAAGGGATGTTAAATGTCTAAACTACGTAGTTTATACTTAATACTTAATATTTTTCGAAAACGCACCTATTTAGTTACGAGCTTAGGCACCAAAGTAGGCCGTGAAGAACCTTAACGTCAAAAAGTAAACAATGCTTAGTGTCCGAAATTAATACTTGTTATTAATAAGTACTAGATTGTAGATTAACAAAATGAATTTCTGACAAGATGAACTTGTTGTTATGATTTTTATGCTGGGAGAAGCTAATAGAAATTGTTTGTTGGCAAGCAGAATTTATGCGGCGCGTTATCCAGAAAGAAGGCATCCTCAAGTAGATAGTTTCAGAAGTTTACTGAATAGATTTGTTGAGACGGGAACGGTGAAATACAGTAAATTAGAACGAGCAAGAAACGTTGTTAACGAAGAAAATGAATTTAGAGTACTATTAACTGTAACTGAGCACCCGCACATGAGCCAGCGAGATATCGGTGAAGCAAGCGGCGTAAGTGAAAGATCAGTGCAACGCATACTGAAGAAACATCGATTTCATGCATACCACGTACAATTGCATCAAGAATTGACCATTCTTGATTATGAAGAACGATTTGAATTCTGGACCTGGGCAAGAAGACAAATACAAGAAGATCCGATGTTTTCTCAGTATGTGTTATTTTCGGATGAGGCCACATTCCACAAAAATGGAGCCGTAAATAAGCATAATATGCACTACTATTCAATCGGAAATCCCCATTTTATAAGACAGGTTGACCACCAGCAACGCTGGTCTTTGAACGTCTGGGGAGGAATTATTGGAGACCAAGTAGTAGGTCCACACTTTATCAATGGCCATCTTAATGGGCCTATGTATTTACATTTCCTGCAACATGATTTACAGGACTTATTAGACGATATACCTCTGAGAACAAGAATGAGGATGTGGCTACAACATGATGGAGCTCCAGCACACTATGCGGTAAACGTAAGGGCCAACCTCAACCAAGTTTTTCCCTTTCAATGGATTGGCAGAAATGGACCAATTGCGTGGCCTGCCAGATCACCCGATCTTACAAAACTTGACTTTTTCCTATGGGGTTATGTGAAGGAAAGGGTTTACAATGAGCCACCTACAACGGCAGAAAATATGCGACAGAGAATTGTTGACGCTTTTAGAACTATTACACCTGCAATATTAAGAAGGGTAGGTACAAATGTCTTTTGAGCAGCGAATTGATGCGTGTCTAGCTGAGAATGGACGACATTTTGAACATTTATTGTAAATAAAACAATTTTATTAAGTCTTTTTTGTTTTCTAGTTATTTTTGCCTAACTTGTAGTACGTGAGTACTGCAAGTTAGAATTGTAGAGTTGTTACTAGTAGAATTGTTACTTTAAAGTATATTTTTTTGAAATTATTTCCTGTTAATGAATGAAATCTATAACATTTCTTCAATAAAATTGTTAGAAAATGGCATTATTTTTCTTCACGGCATCACGGCCTACTTTGGTGCCTAAGCTCGTAACTAAATAGGTGCGTTTTCCAAAAGATTAAGTATTGTAAAAACTACGTAGTTTAGACATTTAACATTCCTTACGAAAATTGAAGATTATAAAAAATGCCTCTGGGTAGCGGAAAAAAAATATGGCAGTTGTATTTGAAAATAATGAGTTATGGCACTTTTAAATTTCGAAAGTTTGACATGTTGTTCCGAATACCCTGTATAACCAAATTTTAGTTTCTAAACTTCAACACACAGCTCTTTACCCATACTAACATTATTGCTGATACCTAGGTACTTGAGAACTTCAAAACACAAGGCCGATAGGATTTTTTGAAGATAAGCCTACTTACGCACGATTTTTCCGCAAAAAATTAATAAGTTGGCAACCCTGCTACCAAATCACAAAGTAAATAGTTACCAACATGTAGACTTTAGCAGATAACATCGAAAGGTCATAAAATATAGGTACACGGTGTTCCATTTAAAAAAATTACTCTTTTAGTGACACCGCAAAAATGGAACTACCAGTATATTCAAAAATAATTCCTATTAATGCGTCATCTCGAGTAGTTGAAATTTTCTCTAAGAAGTTTTTTTATATCTCTCATGAGATATGAGCTAGGAAAGAAATGCGCACTATTGCAGGACCCTGTTTAATACCGGGTGATTCTCTAATACTGATGACAGTTTGAATTTCGCGCGTAAGTAGTGTTTTTTACGGTCGAGAGCAGTTTATGGAAGACCACTCCGTCTTTAATATTCCTTATCGAGCGTTTGCTAACCATAACAAACGAATTGTTAATCGGTTTGAAAATTGTTGAATTAGCAGAGGATTATGACTCCCCGTTTTCCAGATTTAACTCCGTTATATTTTTTTCTGTTCAACGTTTTTTGAAACCGTCTCCATACATTGGGCGAACTACAAGCAGCAATTGCTGCGGAAACTTGAAAGAATTACACCTGCAACTCTGGAAAAAAAATTCGACAATTGGAATTGGAACAAAGTGGAATTGTGTGGTGAACATAACGGTGGACATTTTGAGCAATTTATATACAGGGTGGCCCAACGAAAAGGTAACAGACGGGTTTCTGTCTAGAGCATTTTTTTTGAGAAATGCAATAATTTTTAAATCAAAGGGGACAAGTTTTGTCATGATTTTCAACCTGATATGATTTTATCCCTTAGCGCTGTGAGAACAGCCCCTATAATTTAAATAGGGATGATGGGCCAAGTGATACGTCATTTGAAAGGTCTTTCTTTTCTGAATTGCACTAGGTTTTTTTAGTTTTTTTTAATTTTAACAAAAAAATTGAAGCAGCAAACATGGACAATGAATTTGAGGCATTTAAAAACGAAAAAAACCGCGGACAGGTCAATTGTTTTTTCTTTAGATAAGCTAGGTACTTTTACTGTCATTTGACACCATTGTTTCACCCATTAGGTACAGGGTAAACAACCCTTAAATTTGTAAATAAAATAAAGGGTAAACTTTTTCTTGTGCTAATTAATAAAACCAGTTTATGCAAATTCAACCTTAGTTTAATACATGTTCGAAGTGCCTGCCTCCGGGGCTTCGGCTTCCGTGCAGTTATACAGATTTTGATTAAATCGTTCCTGTACATTTTGCAAATGCAAAGCGGTGTCCCGTTTTGAGTCAAAAAATAAATGGTCAGGTTAGGCATACGATGTGCAAAGTGACTTTGGAATGGAGGACGAGTCTATGTGATTACCTATGTTAATAATATGATGTTATGTTAATATACTTATAGTATTTAATTACTTTAAAAAACGTATCCCCATTCAAATGGTGTGGAATGTTATGTTCAATTACGTTACATATACTTATAAAAGGGTAACAACAAAAATTTTGTTACGGTTCGAGTACCAAAACATTTTACCCCAAAGTTTTGTATTATATTTGTAGAAAAGCTGGAAAAATGGCCGTCAAAAATGCGCATTTGTTTTGTTTTGGAAGAAAAGTGTAGGAAATTTCCCCCTTATTTTCCCAATATCTTTGTCAATTTTCCTACTTTCGCGGAGATTTTCACAACCGAAGAAAGGACGAAGTTTGCCCTTTCCAACGATGCGAAAAGGGGGGGGGGGGGGCTCGATTTTGATTTCGAGATAATGGATGACAACCGTAGCGCAAAATCGGACGGCCCTATTGCCAAACAAAGGTATCGTAGGCGGCCGCGACTTTTTAACGACCATTTCGGCCAAAAACATTAAGAAATTTTTCTCGAGAAGTGCGACTTTTCGCGATTTACATTCTTTACATTTTGTAATATTGTTATTTGTTATCACTTATCGCGGTCGCAAATGGAAATTTTTTGTTCCAATTTTTCGATTGTTTTTTTTGCCGGGAGCGCGCCGTAAAAAGAAACGATTCCGCGAAAGTTTCGTCAAAATCGGTCGACGGATGGAACAGTTACGCCCAAGGAGGTGGGGCAACAAAATCACCAGATTTAACGACCCCTCCGTGGGGGGATCAAATCGATTCGCGTCGATTTGTCGTAGGGGGGCCCAAACGTGAGAGTAACGCACAACAATTCGTCCTGATCCGACCTACCGTTCGGCCGCAAAGCGCGTTGGAATTTCGAAAATTTGAGTACCGATGGAGGTCGAACGGTGGATATCGAAACTTCGCTGCGTCTGGCGTTCCACTAGTCCTACCCGGTAGTACGACACGCGAAATATGGGGTCGGTCGCATTCCGATTTGTAGTTATAGGACGCGGCGACGTTTTACACCCCGACATAACCATCGCGGAAGTGACGTAATGAAAGGTAATATGAGCATTTTCCTCCTTGGCCCGAATGTAATCGATTGGCGAATACCGCATTTCGATAACTTTAATAGTTTCTGAGTTTAGAGCGTTGCAAGGAATGTGTACGTACAGAGTACAGACTACTACAGACTACAGACGACAGACGGAAAATGTTGTTTTAATATTTTGAATTTACGTATTCAGAAACGCAAAGATATGTAAAAGTTTGCATAGGTCAAATTTTTTTTTGGAACACTAATACAATACTTCTCTTTTACTTCGTACTCGGGAAGTAAAAACCGAAAACCTATCGATCACCTCTTCGTCCCACCGTCGCCGAGCAAACGTCGCCGAGATGAGAAAAAACCGGCGATCCCGTTCTCGATGAGATATCACTCCTCCCAATGCGAACCGTCCAGATGGAACCGTCGGCGATGAACTCGTATAGAAATGAGACGTTGTTACCGAAAGCGCCATCAAGATCTAAGGGAACGTTTGGGATTTTTGTTTCGCAATTTTGGGATTTCCAACCCGCGTCCCTCGCTTGTGAAGCGTCGGAGGGTATTTTTCTCCCCGGGACGAAAGCCAGCCACGACCCTCAGCTACCTAAAAATATGTATGCTCCGAGACCGTATCTCGCACCGTTCGGCTTCCGCGAATGTTTTCGCTCAGGAGAGGGTGGGGGGGTGAACCGCGGAAAGGATTTTCAACAAACCGCATACCAAAGAAGCGCCGTCGGGAGTTATTAAGGTATTCGAAATTTTTGGAAAAGTAATAAAAATTGAGGAAGTTATTAGCGAAATAGACGTTAACGAATGTTAACATTGTATAGTATATCGTACCTTATATAAATAGGTACGCTACGCGTAGCTATATAAACATAATCCGTAATTGCGGACGCGCTCAAATGACTTTTAATGTGCTACAGAAGATGGTACTGCAATTGTTAAATTAAAATACTTATCCCCGTGCAAATCGTCTGCAATGTAATTTTTCGTTAATAAAATACCAACATTAAACATTACCTAAAATTGCAGACGCGGTCAAATTACTTTAAATTTGGTCAAATAAATGGTAATTGAACTGTTAAATTAAAATACTTATCCCCTTGCAAATCGTCTGCAATGTAATTTTTCGTTAATAAAATACCAACATTAAACATTACCTAAAATTGCAGACGCGGTCAAATTACTTTAAATTTGGTCAAATAAATGGTAATTGAATTGTTAAATTAAAATACTTATCCCCTTGCAATTCGTCTGCAATGTAATTTTTCGTTAATAAAATACCAACATTAAACATTACCTAAAATTGCAGACGCGGTCAAATTACTTTAAATTTGGTCAAATAAATGATAATTGAATTGTTAAATTAAAATACTTATCCCCTTGCAAATCGTCTGCAATGTAATTTTTCGTTAATAAAATACCAACATTAAACATTACCTAAAATTGCAGACGCGGTCAAATTACTTTAAATTTGGTCAAATAAGTGGTACTTGAATTGTTAAATTAAAATACTTATCCCCTTGCAAATCGTCTGCAATGTAATTTTTCGTTAATAAAATAACAACATTAAACATTACCTAAAATTGCAGACGCGGTCAAATTACCTTAAATTTGCTAAAACAAATGGTACTTGAATTGTTAAATTAAAATACTTATCCCCTTGCAAATCGTCTGCAATGTAATTTTTCGTTAATAAAATACCAACATTAAACATTACCTAAAATTGCAGACGCGGTCAAATTACTTTAAATTTGGTCAAATAAATGATAATTGAATTGTTAAATTAAAATACTTATCCCCTTGCAAATCGTCTGCAATGTAATTTTTCGTTAATAAAATACCAACATTAAACATTACCTAAAATTGCAGACGCGGTCAAATTACTTTAAATTTGGTCAAATAAGTGGTACTTGAATTGTTAAATTAAAATACTTATTGCAAATCGTCTGCAATGTAATTTTTCGTTAATAAAATAACAACATTAAACATTACCTAAAATTGCAGACGCGGTCAAATTACCTTAAATTTGCTAAAACAAATGGTACTTGAATTGTTAAATTAAAATACTTATCCCCTTGCAAATCGTCTGCAATGTAATTTTCGTTAATAAAATACCAACATTAAACATTACCTAAAATTGCAGACGCGGTCAAATTACTTTAAATTTGGTCAAATAAATGGTAATTGAATTGTTAAATTAAAATACTTATCCCCTTGCAATTCGTCTGCAATGTAATTTTTCGTTAATAAAATACCAACATTAAACATTACCTAAAATTGCAGACGCGGTCAAATTACTTTAAATTTGGTCAAATAAATGATAATTGAATTGTTAAATTAAAATACTTATCCCCTTGCAAATCGTCTGCAATGTAATTTTTCGTTAATAAAATACCAACATTAAACATTACCTAAAATTGCAGACGCGGTCAAATTACTTTAAATTTGGTCAAATAAGTGGTACTTGAATTGTTAAATTAAAATACTTATCCCCTTGCAAATCGTCTGCAATGTAATTTTTCGTTAATAAAATAACAACATTAAACATTACCTAAAATTGCAGACGCGGTCAAATTACCTTAAATTTGCTAAAACAAATGGTACTTGAATTGTTAAATTAAAATACTTATCCCCTTGCAAATCGTCTGCAATGTAATTTTTCGTTAATAAAATACCAACATTAAACATTACCTAAAATTGCAGACGCGGTCAAATTACTTTAAATTTGGTCAAATAAATGATAATTGAATTGTTAAATTAAAATACTTATCCCCTTGCAAATCGTCTGCAATGTAATTTTTCGTTAATAAAATACCAACATTAAACATTACCTAAAATTGCAGACGCGGTCAAATTACTTTAAATTTGGTCAAATAAGTGGTACTTGAATTGTTAAATTAAAATACTTATTGCAAATCGTCTGCAATGTAATTTTTCGTTAATAAAATAACAACATTAAACATTACCTAAAATTGCAGACGCGGTCAAATTACCTTAAATTTGCTAAAACAAATGGTACTTGAATTGTTAAATTAAAATACTTATCCCCTTGCAAATCGTCTGCAATGTAATTTTTCGTTAATAAAATACCAACATTAAACATTACCTAAATTTGCAGACGCGGTCAAATTACTTTAAATTTGCTAAAACTAATGGTACTTTAATTGTTTAATTAAAATAATTATCCCCATTCAGATCGTCTGCAACAATTTTTTTCATCACGTACATTACAATAACAAAATAGTGTACTGAAAATTAGCCACGGTCAAATGACTTTGAATTCCACGAAAATGAATGCATCTTTAATTGTTTAATTAAAGTACTTATCCCCATCCGACTTGTCTGTAATTTTTTTTTCGTAACATACGCAAGAAGAAAAATCATTAACCTGAATTGCATACGCGGTCAAATTACTTTGAAAATAATAAAAATAATGCACCTTCAACATCGTCTGCAGGGTTATTGCACCACCGAAACCGTCTGCAAATACATTTTTGACGACGTGTTTAATTTGTCGCTTCGATTCGTACAAGAATTATACGCGGTCCAATCACTTCAAAACAGTGATTTTTTATGCAGAAAAAAAGGGTTGTTTGAACATGTTATCCCCAGATTCAGAACTTGCGACGATTTTTATGCTATTAATATGTGACATGCCCTTCAACGTAGTATGATTCGCAGACGCGGTCAGATCACCACCTAAAAAGACGCTGGGCTGCCGCTCTATAAAATAAAAACAGTATAGGTATGCCGTGGGTGTATGAATGTAAACGAGGACGGAATTAAAACCACAAGATACGATAGTGTTGAAAAATGTTGTTTTGTTTTTAATTTTCATTCATGTTAGGAAGTTTTTTACGATTACCGTGATAAGCAAAAAATCCAAAAAATATTAACAGCAGAAAATTTCCCGTTTTTTTTTAATGTTAGAATATCAAGGATTTCGTAATAATATTCATAAGTAGGTAACAGAGAAAGCCATTAAATTCTATAAGCCACTGTTTACATGCTTTGTAAATTTTATACATGCATTCGACCATGTTAAATTAGGCCATGTAATAGAAAAAGAAATTTATGTATTAATATGAATAACTAAAACTATTGAAGAATTGGATTCAAAAAACACAATTATTATCAGAAGAGAGTCTGATGATAGAAAGGTACAAGCAAAGAGTATATTACTCTTTGGTACAAGGCAATAGGCTAAGCTCAGCGGATAGTGAGGATAATCTACAAAGGATGCCTTTTAGGTTAAATAGAACCGCAAAATAACACAATATGGAAAAAAGCGAAACAATAGTCTCCGCCAAGGAGATGAAAAAATAATCGACCAGGTAAAAAGTTTCAAATACATGAAGGCGGCGAGTAAGAAAATATGCGTGAGGCCCATTGTAACTTATGAAGCGACAACGAGAAGTGAATCCGAAAAGACCAAGCAGAGTCAGAAACATGAGGATGTTAAAAGAATGCGGAATGGAGGACGTGGTGAAATTTGCTAGAAATAGAAGAACATAATGGAGGGACCGTTTTCAACGCATGAACGCCCTAGCAACAAGAACTAGAAACAAGTAATGGTAAGAAAACCTGACAGCAAACGATCATCGCGAAGATTCCAAAAAGAATAAAAGATGAAAGGACAAACGGGTCTCAGCATCTAACTAAAAGAAGGTGTCACGATAAGTTTGATTATTGACGTTATGAGCCATGACTCCAATCTATGGAAATTATAAAGGATATTAAGAAACTTATTATAGTGAAATTGAAACAAACCTTCTTTCAATAATGTATGAAAAACTCACGAAAATTGGGAAATTAACTCTATTTTTGTAAAAAGTAATGTCAATCGCTTAGAATGTTTAGTGTAGCATGAAATAACTAATGTGAGTTTTTAACGAAATCCCTGCCACCATAAATAAGAAACACAATAGATGCACCAAGTAAAAACGTCATAGTTTATATCGTACTCAACATACCATTTGCCCACAAACTACCATTTGTCACTTGCGATCGACATTGTGGTAAAGTTAAATCGAAGTAAAATGTATTTTGTTGTAATTCTTCTTGAAATAATATTTAAAGTATCTGGGTATTAGTGAAGTTGATGTGACGAAGCGAATGTTGTCGCAATAGTGGCCACTATTTCACACTCTCCTATCACTGACTAGTAAGAGAAATAGCATGTAGTAACAGATCTATCTTTTATTCTTTTCTTAAATAATAATTGTGCATCTGTGAATATAATATGGATTGTAGATGAAAATGGTTATTGTTGTCCAATATAGTTGGATTATCCTAAATATTACAATTATAATTTTCTTTTGAGTTGGAGAAGGAGAACTTTCAAATGATTCATTTTCCACTCAGATGTTATACTTAGTTAAATATTTTACTTAGATCATTCTGCCTTTTCTTGCCATCTTCGTGGTAATTTTAAAAAGTGCAGTTCCTGTTTTGCAGAAATATTTGTGCACCTCACCGCCATTTGCAAATCCGGTTTCTCGTGAAAATCTCCAAGCGTTTGACAAGAGTCAAATGAGCAGAGTGTAGAAACGCTTTGTCGTGGGAGACGATAACGCTTCCGATGAATTCCTTTTCTTGATCGAAATTCCGGTTTAACACTGTCTAAGAGAAGTTGGCATTAGTAAGGAGCATTAATAGTAACCTTGAACGTCCCAAAACACGAAAAGTTTTGGCTGCCGTAGGACGCGTTTTTGCCTTTCGAGGTTTGCGCGAAGAACAATGTTCAATGGTCATTGCCAATCAACCCATAAATTGACTGAATGTTTTCCGGATGTTCGATCAAGTCCGATGTGCGTTATGTTTTGTTCTCGTCTTTCACAGGAAAGGATTTGAATCTTTTAAAGGGCGTTTTCCCCAAACTATACTCTCCTCGAGTTTCCGCTGGGATTCACATCCTCTTTTGTTTATAATGAGTTGCGTAACTTTGGGTTTTTTAGGATATGGCAAAAAGCCATGACAACAATAATGACAGACTATAAGGGTTATACGAAAACCTTTTTTCTGTTAACTATAGCCGCTATTTCACACCCAGAATCGTATTTTTTATTCTTTTTTTATCACTGTTTTTGTATGACACTTTTCTAAATTTATTATTAGCTGATGGGTGCGATTCTCCTTAGCTACATTTATCACATTTTTCATAATTTCTTGCTCAAGTAGCTTAATTAGGTTCGTTCCGGATCGTGTATTGCTGTTTATTGACTCGTCTTTGTGTTTAGTGGTCGTTTGGGGGTTGCTACCCATAATTATCCTGCTATATGATGGTTTAAAATTTTCCGGGTGATTAGATCCTTTTATAAACATGGTGGTTCACGTTCTCTCTTGGCGCGCACACTTACTAGAGTAGGTATTATGTTGTCGTGTTAGTAGATCAGTGTGATCTTTAAACGATTTAATTAAATTTTGTTAATTATTAATCACAACGTCTTCCTCAGTTAGTAGTTACCTATTTCAAGAAGTAACATATTGAGATGCCATTTATTGACACTTTAACGTATTTTATTTATCACAATCCAAATGTATGACGCTTTGTGAAAGGAATCCTTTTTGAAAGGTATGACGCTTTGACACTTTTATTCACATTGCTTGGAACACTTTTATAATTTTTACGAGACTGGCCACGTAGCGTTTGATCTGGCGACACTTGGGACGCGTGACTTTGAGGAGGGGCAGGTGAATATGCGATACGCCTTCAGCACGAGTTTGAATTCGCTCAAGTCATTTGCTTGTCCATAACGATTTTTTTCGCGAAACAGTTTTTTTCTAATCCGTAACATCAATTTCGAGCAACGGTGTGCTATCAGGTTTTGCTTCAGACTTGGGCATAGTGCAACGGAAACTTTTCCAAAACGTTACCTACGAAGACAGTGTTTTGTCAAGGGCCCAGGTTTTTCGGTGGTTTAAGGCATTTCCAGAAGTAAGAGAGTCAATTCAAGATGAACCACGAAGCGGAGGGCCTTCATCTTTAAGAACCGATAAAAATGTCGACAGAATCCGGGATCTTGTGCGTGGAGATCGTCGGTTGACAGTCAGAATGATCGGGCATGAATTGAATTTGATTCACACCACTGTTGATCCGATTTTGACCAATGAATTGAGGATGAGAAAAATCTGCGCAAAAATGGTTCCAAAAACGTTTCAAAAGACCAAAAGCACATCAGGAGGAAAAGATGTCTTTACTTTTTGGAATCGATTGAAACCAAGCGCCAGAGCATAGAGTGGCACACTTCAAACTCTCCAAGGCCCAAAAAGCAAGAATGAGCAAGTCAAAGGTCAAATGCATGCTGATTTGTTTCGATAGCCAGGAAATCGTCCACAAAGAGTTTCTGCCTCAAAGCTAAACTGTCAACATTTTTACCGAGAGGTTCTTAAAAAACTTTCCTGTGGTTCCTCAGCCTCCTTATTCGCCTGATTTGTGATTTTTCCTCTTCTCGAGATTGAAAAATCACCTCAAGGGAACTCATTTTGAGACACTCGAAAACATTCAAACGACAGTAACCGACCAGCTGAATGCTATTCCAGTATTCGAGTTCCAGCACTGGCGCACTGCTATGAGGATTGGAAGAACCGTCTCCAGCGGATTTTGGATTCTCAAGGAAGTTACTTTGAGGGAAACAATATTGAATTGCAATTCTATTCGAATAAAAAAATTGAAAAAAATCAGTCTCATTACACACCTCGTACATGGTGATCTACATCGACTCGTTTCCTCATGTCATTTTTAACATGAATAATGCATAATTAATTTATGGTGAAAGGTTAAACATAAAAGTACTAAGGAGCTTCGGATATTGATTGGTAACCTTGAATCTGAGTTGTTGAGTTCTTCACCTCCACTGTTCGCTCAACACTGATAGGGGTTTAATTAATTAGTTAATTTACTGATAAAATGCTTAGCCGCTTATTAACACGCCACATAGCTATTGTGCTTTGATACGCGTGCTATTTGATGTACTATGAATTATGATAGGAAAAGGCCTCATCCTATTTCATTCTTCGCTCATTGGTTTTGGGTCCAAGGATATGTCAAGATCTAATTAATATGTAATATGTAGTTGTTTTGTTTATTCCAAATACGGCGTGGTTTTCCTCTACGCCAACTGTACTTGGGCACGTGCACCCTGAGAGTATATCCTGCGCCAATAACCTACATCCTACTGCACTTTGCACTAAGGAGTAAGGGTCGTACAGCAGAATCATGATGTGTTACATAGTGTACTGCATATTTTCTTTTAGAGACATTTGTAACTGTCATGTCTCCCTCTGGAAAACTAGAGTCATACTACTCTTTAGAATGCGGGTTATTATTCCCTGACTTTGGATCGATTATATTTGAAACCACTTTCTTGAAATAGGTTATCATCTCCATTTAGCCTAACTACCGTGCTTCAGATATATGCCCCCCCCCCCCATCCCTCTGCTGTCAAATATACTCACCTACTATTTGTTGTTATACTTATGATACAACAGTTAAAATACTCGTACTGTCATATTTTTAATACAGGTCATTTAAACAGCTATTCAAGGTATTAGCGTTAAAAGTGTCATCTTATTTTGCGAGTAAAGAATGTAGGGACTGTTTTCAAAGGCGCCGCTAGAAAAGCTAGAAAATTTTCCCAGGGGGGGGGCAAGGGTACGTGGCTCTGGCGTTTTTTCAAGATTTCGTACAAAATTTATTTTTATTTTTAATAACTTATTTGCCTTTTTTCTTTTTCCCAGGGAGGGCAATCGCCTTGACTGTTTTTTCTACAAACAGAGGTTTAGATATAACAAAAATTATCTTATGGAAACTGGAAAACTAATTATAAAATTTTTTTTTAACATTACATTTAAAAATAAATCGCTTATAATGAAGACTACGATTTATGGGATTCACTTACGTTTGGGTATATTGAATTTACGGATATACATAACCCACTTGACATGAAAATGGACAACAATTTGGGACCTGTAGTCTGTAGTACCGAGTACGTAGAGTTTTTGATAATGTAGCCTCCAAAGTTGCTATTTAACGACCGCTTATGGGACTTTTACGATAGCATAACTGCTTTTTAGAATGTTTCGAGTTAAGATATGCTAATCTTTCCGTATTTAAAGAGCTAATATTAGATTTCCGACATATGTATTTGTAGTTTTTAACTTCCCGGTTAACATTTCTGACAATTTGAGAAATAGGTATGGCGAAAATGAAGAAAAAAAATTGATAACTTTCGATAAAAATAAAATCACTTCAAAGTAACTTGAGAGGTTCGTCCCCCTTAATTTTGTAGCTATTAAATTACCTTCCTTGGATAAAGTTGTTACTAAAATGGTTAAATATCTTAATTTTGGTTTAATTGGCGATATAAACCAGAACTTCTACTTATATATCTGGTATCTTTTTACATAATACCTATATTATTCTTAAGGTCAACTGATCATTAACCTTTAAAATAAATATATACAGTTGAATTTGTAAATGGTGACTAGTCGGTGAGAAATGAAGTTTTGTATTTCTAAAAATAAGGTGAGAATATTCACGTAATGAAATTTAAATAACTTAACACTACTGGCGGGAATTTGTGTTGAACATGTGGAGCTTCAAATAAAGGTTTAAATACCTTTTAATTATTAAGGCTTCGGCTTGTAATGCGAATCCTTACCGATTTTCAAATTGTTAAAGGGTGAACTCACATCCTGTGCACGCCTGTTATCAAATATTCATTTTACGCCTAAATTGATGACTCACGTAATTTTTTTATTAACATACAATACTTAGGTAGGTATGTGCTCTGTACTATATTATTTATTTCAATTACTTTTCATAAGTTACGAATCTTGAATAATTGTTTTGAGGGTAGCAGTTCCGCGCGTGGAATTTAATCATGTAGACATTGTAGTGTCTAAAAATAGAAAGGTCAACAATTATCAACGGCTTAATCCTTCATTAACAAAGTAATTAATGTAAACGAAACCAATGCGTGTGTTTTTTAAAGTTCCAATAGAAGGCCGCCATGTTTTATTTACAAACAAAACCTGCAATTTTAGCGCGGTAACCTGTTTGTTGTTCTTCTGTCGGATCAATTCAACACTAACCCTGATGCATGATGACTATGACTACCCACACATTCCTTCGCATGTTTGCTAGTTAGCCGCAGAGTGCAATGGTGAATGAAATTTATTTCTGAAGGGAAGGGACGCCGCTGAAAAAGTGGGGATAGTGCATGAATGAATAGATTTAAAAGCTCGTTAACATGACTTTTTGTTGTTACGCTTCAGCTGTTTTCAGGATATACAAGTTAATTATTGTAGGATATTATGAATTTTGTTTGTATTCCATTTAAATACAGTTACACATTATTTAAATTATTTTTAAAGAACACGCTATGAATTTAAAAATGAATTTCCGTTACATTGTGTAGTACATATTCAGTCATTTTTTTTTTGCTTTTTATTGAATAGAAACAACCTTGTTTGATACTCGTTTCATTTTACAAAAATATTCCACGATAAATAGAGTAAATGTAGATTAATGACGTCCGATTTTTTAGTCAGGAGCAAACAAAATATTTACGTTTACACTAATTTTTATTTTAAAAAAATTTCTTCCCACGCGTTTATATTATAGTTAATCGTTTTTTTATATTAAATAAACAAGTAGAAGGTAGTTGTGAATTTTATAGTTACGAAGTAAAAAAGTCTCAAGTTTTTAAATAAACAGTTACAGGTTTGGTGTTAGGAATGGGATATGTGTCAAGAAAGAATTTCACCTGTGTGAAGGTAAGGGATGAATTTCAGAAGAATCCACCCTCCGTTGAAGTAATTCTCGGAAGGAATTTGATGGTAGGCGGTCTAAAAGTTAATTGTTAAACGCCATTTTTAAAGAGGGTGCGGAATAACGCTTGAAAGATTTTTATTCTTAATACGTGAATTTAGGGGGTTCTGAAATCAACATTATAATATACGAAAAAGATTATACTGTAGGTACACTGAAAAATGCCTAATGGCCAACATTTAATTTTTTTCATCTGGTGTATGTCTTTGTTTGGTTATGCAGTTACCGACAAAACGTGAAAGTATGCAGTATAGCTGCGTCAAAATAACACAAGCAAAGCAGTGTGGTCCGCGAAGTACCCTATACCTTTGTACCTCTGCTCTTCTGTTTTATTCTTTGCAATCTTTACCGAACACCTACATAATGCATTCCTCTCCTATGTTTTATAGTACTTGCACGCTGCTTTGCATTATAGTTCCTAGAACTCGGATTAAAAATCATTTCAAATATAAAGTGCTTTTGAATACAATCTGAATCTGTAACCTAGAGTTTCACAGCGGTTATAATTCAAATAAATCTTCAAGTTTGTATGAATTAAGTTTATCTAATTTTTATGCTCTACTGGACCTATTTATTATAACGTGTTTAATTTCGAATTCCTCCCGTTAACCACGTATACCTATTAATGGCGGTCATTGGAACTAAACAAAGATCCAGCAAAGATACGAACTTTTAATTGCCATATTCTCATTAACTCGCACACATTCTGGAAATACTATTGTATCAAAAACAATTAAAAGAAAAGCATGCAGTGATGGACTATTATTATTTAAAATCCCTGCAATCGTTCCTACTCGAACTATCTTTTTCCCATTTTCAGCTAACTTGAACCTATCCTCTCTTTCACTTTAATCAGATACTGTATATAAGCAGAGATCAGATTATATCATCTCACAATTATTATTTACGACTAATTACATATTATCTCGTTAATCAAGATATTTCCAAAACTGCCAATAGTGTCACGTAATGAGATAATGTACCTATATAATTAATCACACATAAAGATTTGACCAAAAATTTAGGTAACTTTGATGTGTAAGAACGTTTTCATATTCATCTTATATAAAAGCCTGATCATGAGCAGTATGGTCGAAACTAGTTGTTCCATTTCATAATACTTGTAATCAGTGAATAAAAAGAATAAATGAAATATGGAGCTGTTTTGTGTTTTTAATTATTCGTTATATTATTCAACCCTAGTTTTATGTCTGGATTATATGAACGATTTTCATTTGGTAGAATACCGTATTCATATCATTTAATTTTACATTTCAAAATAAAGGGTGTCCAGCGGGACTTATTCGATTTTGAAATTAAATTTAAAACAACCGAATAATTATTATAGAATATTTATTATAGTTTTCAAATGAAACAAAAGCCTTGCGGATTTTACTTTTTAAAAATAATGCCGTTCAAATGATGACAATTTCTTGCAATGCATTCTTGTAAGCGAACCCTCATATGCGCCATTACTCCCGAACAAAACTCTGGGGCGATGGTACCTACCTATTTCACGTCGGATATTTTGCTGTCGAGCAGGTATGGTGCGGGGATTATTACAATATACTTAACCCCACAAAAGAACACGGTGTCAAATCCGGCGATCGTGGTGGGAAAATTCCCCTTAACTTAAACAAACAGCCTCTGGCAGTGAAAATGAATACTGTTGTTGCGACTGTTAAACACTTGCAATTGCTGTACCAAAAATTCATCAATCAGTGACAGTTTCATTCTCATTTTAAAAAAATGGACCAATTATTCCATTCGCAGAAATCGCGCACCATATCGTCGTTTTAGGGCAGTGCAAACTCTTCTGATACCGGTCCCTTGTATTAGTGAGGTTCAAGTATCGCATATTTTGTTTATTAACGTATCGTCCGGTGTGGAAATGAGCTTCATCGCTAAACAATATGTTTGCAAGGGTTCTGGGGGTCCGAAAATGTTCCAACATCGTTCTGGAATATGTTTTTCTTAAAACATAGTCGCTGTCATTAAGTTTTTGGACGATTAGCATTTTATAGGAATAAAGTTTTAGTTGTTTTTTAGCTTTTTAATGCCTAGGTACTTCCTCACAGGTTTTTTGGATTTCTAATGATGCTTTTTTGTCGCACCTCTGCCAAGCGTTCCGGCGTTGCTCCTGACGTGGAGGGTGCTCGCCTATTAACCATTGTCCCTTCTTGACGGAACCTTTGCACCCACGACCAGATAATCTGCGTGCTCAGTCCATCGCTAATCGCCGAATATCAAAGTGGGAACAGGATGCACGATGCGCTCGAACCAACGAATCACCACATTTCAAAATTGTTCCACCAATCCGCAAAGACCTCGAAACGAATCCTACTCCTCCTGCCACTTCCACCCCTCTAGCCCCGCTAACAAATGAGCAACGATAATTTAAAGATGAAAAATTTCCGATGAACACCCTTTATCTCAATTATACCTACATGATGTATTTATTATATATTATTGTTTTTGCGTTCACTATCTTCTTAGTTTCGTATTCATAGTTAACTTAAAATTTCAAAATAATACATCCCACGTAATCTGAAAAATTTCAGGAATTTGAAACATTTTCTTCGTGTTAAATTGATTCTGAAATAATTAAAATAGATTCAAGTCTAACTAAATTTCTACAAAAGAGGAACCAGTACAAATACTTATGTGTAAGCCAATTCTTTGAAATTTGAATCTTATGACAGCACCTTTCAGTTTTTTTTTTAATGGGTAAAGGACTGTTCAAAATGGTTTCCAGATGAAAGATTTCTGGAAAGAGTTGAACGAAAGTACTTAATTATAATTATTATGGAGAAACACAATTCTCAATTCAGTTGCATATGCAACCAAATGCACATTCTAGTACTATTACAGCTAAAAATCCGGTAGTGGATGTCGGTAATGGGGGTGTCGTGCTCACGCCCATCGTCACCTACGAATTTGACTAAAACTCCCCACAAAGGATAGGGGTCGTTCTCATGCCTGAACTATTCGCATCTCATCGGGTTCCGTAAACTAATCGTGTAAACGATTAGTAAGGAATCGTGTTGAAAGTTGGTAAATTGAGGGTACTGTAACGTTGTTAAAGGGCATTAAATCCGTTAGAATTTATGCTGTGATCCTATTTACAAGGCTGAAGGAACGTACACTGGACATAACATCAGAAGTTTTCCTTACATTTCCAGAAATTATTTTCGTAAACCTTTTATTTTCACTATCTTACAACTTACATAACAGGTTCTCCAATACAAAACAGTACCGTCTTCGAACCATTTTCCCTAACTGTTATAAGGGAGTTCTGCCATCTAGCAATGAACAGTTTATTTAGATTATAGAAAACGTTTCCCTCAATTGTCCTTTAACCACCATCTGGCACCTGTCTTCAAAAACTAATTCAAAGTTTTATGAACGCCATAGTTTTCCAATAACCGATTTAGAGAGATTGGATAATGCATTTTTCAATTTCAAAGCATCTTCTTTCAAACAGAATTCATTTTATTTCTATTAATGATTATGATAAACAATGGACGTTAGCCAAACATTTCCGAAAACGTGCAACTAATTTTCATTTTAAAGCCTCATACCACAAGTACCTATTGCTTCCTTTCTAATGAGTACAATTATACGAACATTTATATTACCTTCTTCCAAGTGCCTCGTGATCTGTTTTAGATACCTAACGATCAGACAATTATGAATAAAATATAGCTATATTAATATTCACTGCAATCTTACAGATTTTCGATACCTTTACCTTGGATTTCCAATACTAATTTTTTAATCATTACACCAGCTTTAAAGCTACACGTGTTTGACACTCAATTTATCGTTTTTTTCAAGAAAACTTCAACTTTGAAACATTAGCTATTTCCAAAATATTGCAAATGTCACGTAATGTAGTATTAAATTGTAGCTTGGAACTGTTGGATTGAGTGTTTCTTAATAATAATAATGTTACTAAGGAAGAAAGTCGGTTTATACCAGAAGGTGCTCGTCGGTCTTCCACATTTGAAAAAATTAAATTTTGCACTGCGTTTTAAGTCAAACCCTTGCAAGAGTGTTCAAGAAAGCTGATTGGATGCTATTAGGTACGATCGCATTTATAATTAATAACCGCTGGTATTACAGTGGCGTACCTAGAATTTTTGCCACCCGGGGCGGTCTCCAATTTGCCGCCCATTCTATAGGTAAATAGTTGCAATTGAGACGAAGTATAGGTAGGCAACTTTTTTACCGTTGCATGCAATATTTAAATTAGGTAGTAATATAAATAAAGGAAGCCGCATGAGGCATAAATGCAACCTTTATAAAAATACAAGATACTTTTTTAAAGGCCACAAGAAACTTACGGAGGCCGAAGGTTCCCCACCTATGAGACAAAACCTAATTTACAAAAAATAATTACCATTAAATATTTTGTCTTTTATATTTATAAATGCCTGCGTACATTCCAAGCACCCAAAATGCCGTTCGGGCAGCGAGAGTTAGGGCGGCTTCACACACACCGATATTGTCGGTGTGGGTGTCGTGTCGGTATCCTGTCGGTATCGGTATAGGACATGCTTTTCACACACACCGATAAACAGTATGTCGAAATTGGAATAGAGGTTATATCATTATTGTATTTATTATATTTACGAAAGAAGAAACTGAGAGAAGGCAATTAAATTTAACAGCATTCGTAGTTGATTACATTTGTACTGAGACGACACTGAATTCAGTGAAATGCAAAAGAAAAGCCAGCACAACGATACCGATGTGTTGGCTGTTGGGACTGGTCTGTCACTGTCTGTGTGAATCAGTGTATTTGGTTTGCATTGCGTACTAAAACTGAACGATAATTTACTGACCAATATCAACAGAACAATCCGACATACACATAATGTCGGATACGACAACCGACATTTTTACCGGATCGTTGGCTGTGTGAAGCAGTACCATGTAAAACAATACAGTATTGATGCAGCACGATACCGACACCGACACCGACAACGATAATATCGGTGTGTGTGAAGCCGCCCTTATGGTACTTGCCGCCCGGTGCGGACCGCACCCACCGCACCCCCCTAGGTACGCCACTGCTGGTATAGATATGTTTAACAACATAATTTACTCCTTCTTTGGTAAATACGTTCCTTTACACTTCAGCAAGAGAACGAGGATGGGAAAGGATTTGTAAACGGGAATGGGTTCGGAAGGAATGAAGTTAGGCTGCTGAGGAAACAGTGATCACAAATTATAACCATTGTATAACTAAACGCGGTAACCACTAGGCCAGTTCGTCGGTCATCACATGTGAAAGTGGTGAAGTGATTAGATTCAATAATGTCTCATACAATTATCCTTTCAGGAATTTATTACGAATGCAGATATTCAAAAAACAGGACAACATTTTGGTTTTTAAATGAGTCTTATTTTATTATTGATATTACAAGGAAGACGTAAGTCTTGCTCCTGCGACTTACCATTCCCGAGAATTCAATGTGCTACAAAATTGTCTCTAGCCGAGCGTCTACAAAAATCAAATTTTGATAATAAAATTATACTCTCGTATTAACAAAGGTTGAATTTATAAAATACTAAAATGTCGTACCATTTGAGCCCGTAGTTTTTATGTACCTCTAAACTTAGCTATGGCGTTGCAAACCACAAAAAACGGGCACTTTGCATCGTTCGACTCGACCGTAGAAATGGTGCTTAAAGTGCATTTGAAAAGAAAGTTGTTACATCTAAACAACGTAGAAATAAACAGGCTTTAATTTGACACCAAGCCCATTCGAATCGGCCCAATGGTTATTTTTTATATTACTAGAACCCTAAGTATAGTAAATAAAAGTGTCAGTGCACGTGATCAACAGCTATAGTTATGAAACTCGTCGCATTCAGTGCTATAGATTTTTTTAAAGCATTACCAACATATACAGTATGCGTCATAAATCTCTAACAAAGTGAATATGCGCACGCTTTGTGGCCACCGAAACCTTCTACAATTAAGTGCGTTAAAGGTGCGTCACAAATGAATAACAATCAGAAGATGCGTGCGCTTTGTGGCCTCCGAAAAAAATTATAGAGTCCGTCTAAGTTTACGAATAACCGCGCTTAGTGTCACACAATACTTAAAGTATTAACAGGATTTACAAACCGCAGAGATCAATGGCGCAAACCCTCTAAAGCACAATCAAAAAATGTGGTCTCAAAAAATCGTTCATTAAAATCCGGGGTGGGTGCCACACTCACATCTCTGATTGATTTTTAGACAATTTAAAAAAATGCTCAATAGTAACCCATATGCTTGTCCGACCATTGTCAGCTTATAAATTCGAAAGTACACGAAATCGATAGCCACTTACCCAAAAATTAATTACTTTCGTAGTGTCGTATCAGAGATTTGGAATATGGGAGAAGAAAATCAAGACAACTTTTATTTTGGGACTCAATTTTTGTGGGAATTGATTAAATATGTTAAAATATTGCATTCCGGCGGTGCTTTTTGGTTTCAGCATCTCCCTGTTCAGTACGGGCCATATCGATGGCCACCATTTGAATCATAGCATCCCATTTGGGATATTTGGTACCCAAATTATTTCAACACCATTATTGTAGCGGAAACTAGTCTCGACGGACAAAAACCAAATTGTGTTGTAGTTTATGTTATCCATTTCGACCATTTATGCCGAGCACCGTTTGAAAGCAGTTTTCTGCTTCCCTTAATTGGTTGTTATTGTCATTGGCGGTCGCAAGTTTGTTCTCAATCCCATCGTTATAGATCTCACATTTTCAACTATGCGATGGCCAAAGGAAGAAATTCGAGGGTGGGACTGCCATCTGTGGCTTCACCCGCATTTGAATGCCGTTTAGACTTAGAGCCACCTAATTCAACGCACGATTTTTACTGATTCGATTTTTCGAGTGCATTTTCGTTGATAGGTATGTACTTCAGAAGGTGTGCCACACTGAGCGCGACCCTTGGTGAACTCACCACTAGTTTTGTACAGGGAAATTTCGCTGGCTATAATGAGCATACATTTTTTAATTAGCGGTTTTTGACGTACATTTAGATGATTTCTTAATAGTTCACGTTTGCATAGCTTTCTTATTTGTTCCAGTTTCTTCCCTACAATTAGTTTTAGACAGATCGGCATGGAATAGGCTTTTTTACAACGCAAATGAAATTAAACTTCATTTTAAAGTTTCTAATTGGAGATTTCGTTATGGTGGCATTTCAAATTTTATTTACACAAAATATCTAGGTACTTCCAACTACAAGAGGAACACTTCCATTAGTGCAAGGTGCTGTCTCTCTGTACTTGACTTCCACAACATCTTGAATGTATATTGAATAAAATTTACTGCTTCTTCCGCCGACTCTGCTGAGCGATTGTCAACTGACAGCTAGGTTTTTAATTAACTTTTGTAGTCTTTATTAATACAATACCATCAATTTAATGAACCGATTTCTCAATGTAGCTGATGGGATTGTATAACATTTTGTAACTTTATTAGTACTTACTCCTTTATTGTAAAACTTTTATGTGAGGTTATTTTATGAGCACAAACAATATCGGTTTAGAACGTTATAAGGCAGGTGTTCTTTAATAAATTGTTAATATCTTTTAAGTGTGTTTCTCCTCTATAACACGTTTAGCTTCAAATTTTTATTTGAACAATTGATTTTCATTGGATTACTTACAGTCATTTCCTTTAATTGTACTTTCGGGCCATTTGAAACATTTAGGGCTTCAAGCTTCAATTGCGAAATTTACAATAGGTACTACGTTTACGTTACGTGTTAAATGGCCGTTTATGGGTTTATGGATTATAATGTTTACCATTATACTCACAATACCATTATTACGATCAAATACAAATTCACGATTTGTCATATTTATTTCAAAATATTGACGCGTATTGGAATCATAAACTTCACAACGGTGATAAATAAATGTATGAAATAAAATTTCACTAATGGTTACTCAAATCTCACCTGATAACGTTTTCTGTGTTCCCCTTACATTTGAGCTTCACCGAAACCGAAATCACTATAATATTGAGCTTCATTTTTTGTTTTGACAATTTAGTGTGGTATATTCGCTATATAAATGTGGTAAATGAGTATAAGATGTGGTGAAAAAAATTGCCAATCTAATAGATAATAATAAACATGGTTTTTATGTTTTAGCGCAGTAATAAAAATTGAGTTTATTATCCAGAATAATTGTTATTTCTATTTTATTTCCATTGAAACGCCACATAATAGGCATGCACATGAATAATTTTCTGTTTTCGTTGACGACGTACTACTGACGGTCAGTATGTTGTTCGGTCATTTCACTTTAAAGGCATCAATAAAAGTGGGACCTCTTCGTGAAGGTTAATATTTTACAATAAGGTATATTTTGCATAATAAGCATGGATGAAGATTGAAGATGTCAATGTTTTTAAAAGTAAATTGAATTTTAATGAACATATATTTAATGTTCGTTTTAATAACAAACAAGATAATATAATAATAATAAAACTGCAATAATTATTCTGTCATCCGCTGGATATGAACTTCGAATTAAATTTGTACAATAACCTTCATTCATTCTAAATAATTGCAAGTATTTATGGACATGTAATATTAAAATATGGAAAAAGTTTATTAACAAAATTGAAGTAAATATATAATGTTTGATAAGCGTGCAATGAATGAAATTTTATTTTTAATTAGGGTTATAATCTTTGATTTGTAAACAATTTCTTATTAATGGTTTCTCCGTATTTACTTTTTTGTAAGTTTTGCGTCAAACTTAAATAGAAAAAATATATTCTGTATATTTAATAACTTATTAATAACATCGCGATGGTAAATAAAAATAAAATAATATTTTAATAACCATTACTATCGAAGTAAAAATGCAAGCTTTAGAAGCTTGTATCTCAGTAATTAGTAATCATAAATAATTTAATGAAATAAAGTGCGTTTAAAAGATCATTTATTGCTACAAAAAGGTGTAGGTACAGTTTTAGCTTTTTGCAATACATCGTTAATTTTCTGTATCAGTGTATGTGCAAAAAAGCGCTAATTATGACTCAAATCGCACAAGCGCTCGACTTTAAAAATTAACTACGGCTATATTATTGAAACTGAGTGGTAGATACTTATATATTTGAAAAATGTTTACTTACTTGTCGGTGTGAGATGCTTTTGAGGCCAATTGGTTAATTAGTCTTAAAGCTATAATAAAAAAAACATATTATGTAACTGAGTACCTGAAAGATCGATATTAATAATATTGACCGTAACATAAAAAGTTAAACCAATTATGTTGTGGTCTAACACGATTCAAAAAAATAATGTGTTGTATGCAGTCTATTATTGAAAACAGATTTTGAAAAAAGGACGAATGCTTTGGTCCGCGCGGGGAAGTGCAGAGTGCGGGGAAGCTGTTGTCCTACACTATTGCTATGAAGCGATGCGGTGCCGTAATGCTAACGGATAATCACATTGTTATGGTTTGCCGCTCACTGTGTACGATGTGGTAAAGGTAATCTGTGCGTCTTTCTCTCGTGGTAATCATAGCATTTACTTTGAATTACAAGAAAATAAATTTTGTTTTCAATAAACGAATAATACAACGTAATTTCAATACTAGAAATTTACCATCTAAAACAAGAATTTTTTCTTTAGTTTCCGTATATTTGAAAATAATGAAATGTTCGGTTATAGCTCATAAAACCAGTTAATTATATCAATAATCAACATTTATGAGCTTTCGACTTTTGAGAAGTATGTGTGCTACAATATTTGTAAATTTGGTAATAATTTATGGAACAATAACAATTTTATGATAAGTTAAAATTGACCGTCAGTCAGGAAAATGCTAAATACAGTGTTTTTAGTGCTGTTAATGAAAATAATGTTGCACATATAGTACAGTGTGTCTAGTTAAGTTGGCAACATATGGGAAACTTTTTTAATATTAATTTTACGAAAAAAAGTTATTCTTTATAAAAAGCTCTGCATGTTCTAAAATCTAAAATACAATCATCAGATATTAAATCAGATATCAAATTTACTACCTACCGGAGAAAAAGTTGTAAAAAAACATTTTTTATTAGCAGGATGTAATTGCATATTTGAACGTAGTTTTTAGTTTTAGTTTAGTTTAGTTTTAATAACAATTTTCGATATTGTCAAAAATAAAGGTACTTTACTCTTGAGCAAAATTCATATTTTTTGACAAACCGCGTACACGACTGAAAAAATTTAATATCTGATGATTGCAATTTAGATTTTAGAACATGCAGAGCTTTTTATAAAGAATAACTTTTTTTCGTAAAATTAATAATAAAAAAGTTTCCCATATGTTGCCAACTTAACTAGACACACTGTATAAATGACTAATGTCCTGCCCAAAAATGAAAAAATTTCACCCCCCTAGTTTTTTTCATTATGACCACTCACAGCCTTGCATTTTAACTCCGATAGTAGTTATTGTACAGTATTCCTGATTCCATACCCTTTTTGAACCTCCCATACAGGGTTGTGGGTAAGTAGGTATATTTTTGTCACATTTCTGTGAAATTATTTTTTTTAATCTGCTATCATGTGTCTTTTTTGTTGTGCGACGTAAAGTTAAGTAATTGTAAGAGTAGGGCGTTTTTACTAAATCAGGTGTAAACATTTTACGTAAATCATTAAGGAATCTTACACCAGTTATTGATACAAATACATTAAGCAAGTTATAAGAAACCTGTAACCATATCCGCTATTATTATTATTGAATTGAGGGTCAAAGAAAAATCTTTAGACAGGTGATAATGGGTAGTAAACTGGTGTAACTACTAGTAGAGTATAAGTATTGCTTGATCGTCACTGGAGCCACTTAGCGTAAGACTGCTAGTATGAAACTGGCCATAATCGGCATTGTCACCTTTTAGTGTCTTCATGTGATAACCTAATAAGAACAAGTTTTATCCAGTTCACTAACCCCATTGGAGGAAATCTAAAATTGATTTTTCTGTAATGCTTCTCCTATGGAAATATGTATTAATCTAGACATTTTTTTCTGGTAGGAGAACAACCATAGTTTGTACATTTTGTTTAATAAAATAGGCGTCCTGAAAGTATCTGTGGAACTTCGTAACAATCCATATCTCCTCAATACTTTATTTTTAGATATAATTTATTATTCAAAAAAATGGCACAGAGGAAGTTTCAATTAGAAACCTATCCAAAGTAAATTTTACGTACCTATGTTTGAAACCATAACACTTACAACGAACTCGTTGCTTTTCTTGCATAAACAAATATCCAAATTCTATTATTCTAACATTACTTACTATTTAATTTCATATAAGTGTACAAATAATTTGACGCTTTCGCAGTTCCTCAATGTAAAATCAAAACTTCTGACATTTCGCAAGAAATTGCAGCTTACATCTTCAGAGTCATAGGACATTTACTGGCCCGTAACCACCGTTGGTGGGTCAATTTGACCATATGGATTATTAATATTTGAATAACCCGCGTATCTGTTGAACTAGTGCAGGCTTCATTCAGCAGTGTATCAAGTACTTATAGGTTAGTCGAGTGTAGCTGTCATTTTTACAAATTTATAAATGTATTATTCTTTTTCTGGTCAATTTGACCCACATGCAGTACCGTCCTAGCTGTTTGAAAACGGCCAAATATACCGATGACAACTTTGAGGCTACTGCGCTACAATGGTTCAACAAGGCGGAAGATGAAGAAAGAGAAAAAAAATAAAAATAAATAAATAAATAAAATAAAAATAAATAAAAAAAAGTGAAATAATAATAATAATAATATGTATCTTTTATTATTAAGAAGTAATTTTTTAAGGTCTCTTGCTAAAGAACCTGTGTTCTCAATGCTCGCAATTAATTTGCAAAAATTGTGCTAATTAGAGTAATTTTTGTTATATGCGTTGTTTTGTTTTGTTATACCAACAAAAAATTGTAATTGTTCATTAAATTAACTTATGTTCTTGTAATATGCGTTGTTTTGTTTCATTATATCAACAACAATTGTAATTAAACAAAGATATTTAGATATGGTCAAATTGACCCACTAACAGTAACTATGTAACTAAAATAGGGTCACAGTGGTTACGGGCTAGATTTAACATCCCACCACCATCTGGAGCTGACAGGATGGATAATCATCCCAAAAATCTTTTGTTTTGGCTCACAAGGAAAAAGCTAAGGCAAGTCTTTCAACGCACGGACTGTGGAACAAATATAACGACACGGTATAAGCCGAAAACTAGTTATCTTGGCAAGTGTACAAATGTTATTGCATAATAGTATACACCTACCTCATTTTTACGTATTTACAGTATATGGAAGAATATAACACATATTTAATTATATAAGCGGATACAATTAAAGAAATAAAAGTAATAAAACCACAAATAATAATTTGGCGGAAACGCAAGTTTAATAAACGAAGGTTAGAGAAACATTAACACGCGTGCCGGCGAGCAGTTATCTCATCCCTATTTTCTACTTCAAGGATTCACATTTTAGCGATCATTGTAGCTGTTTTAGAGTTCGGTGGTTGAATATGAATACTTAAATACTATAACAAATGGCGTATACAGCTGGTTCAGTTCAGTTCGAATTGTTCGAAACGTTTTAATCTACTGAGTGTGACGATTATAGTATTCCTAAAGTGAATGTGGCAATGTTTATTTTCTCCGTGCTACGTTCATACGACTTAGAACTGTGGCACTGTGGGTGGTTTGAAAGTAATATCCTCGAGAAGTCCTATTATTTTTTCATGTAAAAAGTAATAATGTAGAAATATACAAGGTGTCCCATTTAAAAAAAACATAACTTTGGTTTACCACCCTGTATAGGAACATTCTTTATACGTATAATCAAAATATTTTTATAATGTGCAGTATAAGTGTGCTTACTTGGCGGGGAAAACTTGAAGAGCAAAAAAGTTATGGACCAATCACACAGCCCTGGGTCACCCTGTACATAGAATAATAATATTTAATCAAATAACATTTCTCCGCACTAAGTAGACATGAATTAAGGATGTGTAGAAAAAAACGAATAATCTGGAGCAGTACAACGGTAAAGGTATTAGCAAATTATTTAACGTAACATTAAATTCTTACCCTGATTATCGTAGACAATTTGCATAAAACAAAATAAATGGTATGTATGGGACTCCCTGTACTATAGTCATTAGGAGAAATTATCTTTGATACTGCAGTAGTAAAAAAGTTAAAATGATGTCTACCAAATATTCTATACATTGAGATAAGCGCGTTGGATCTCTTGTAAATGTAAATGGACGTAACATTCCGTTTGATAACAAAAAATGGCTGGGGTGTTTCATAATCGCACTCCCATATAAAAGCCATGTTAAAATTGGACTTTGGCATGCATTTCTAGACAACTCGCTCTGATCATAGTTTTGCTCCGATCATGGAGTTTTATGTCTCAAAATGACCCTAAGAACATGCCACGGCTCATATGCCTAGTTTTAGCAAAAAGTATAATGTTTCAAGCTCTCTAGGATGTGTCAAAGTGAGAGAGATACTGTTTTCTTGCGATATTTTGCGATTCTTCCAAAATTACAATAGAAATAGCATACCCCAATGCGATATCGATAAGCATAACTGCCGTGAGGGTTCATTGGGGTCATTTTAAGATATAAAAGTCAACAATCCGACCAATACAGTGGTCACAGCGAGTTTTCCAAAAAATGAAGTCCGAGTATTTTCCAATGGCGAGTGAACTTTTGACGTACTAGCAGGAAAAACTGTCGTTCCATCACAACTCTTTACCTCAGGCTAAATTTCCTCGTAAATTGCTCTCATTATTCGAAAATTTCGGAATTCATCAAACAAATTCGTAGAGATTTCTTCAGTGGAATGGGCCAACGTAAACCAAGATCGGTGCGTGCAGGTGAAAGAAAGGTGGCTAAGAAGAACACCAAACTGGGCAGACGTAAGAGAGCTTTGGAGGCCTTCAACGCGATAGAAATCAGGCTCAATATTGGATCGAAAAAAGTTCTTGAACCCCCCCCTTAATTACATATATTTTCATTAATATAGAAAACTTATTGAAAGCCGTAGAAAAGCTTATTCAAGGTTGCTAAGAATTCTTGTTAACGGAAAGATACGAAAATTTCAAACCTTGACTGTAGTAGACTGTGGTAAGTAACCTAAATACTATCATGAACGTCCATTTTGGGCACATCACTTGTCACGTTTCATACTCATATATTGTTGCCCTATTACCCTTGTACACCATTATAAATTGTTACAGATTGTCTCGTAGTTATGAATATGCCTATATCACTAGGCGAAACGTCAACTGTATTCCTCCTAACTACAAATTCTAATAAAAATTTGTTTGGTTCTTTTCCAAGAATGCATAATATTGGATAATGCAAGAAATTCAGCTTTTTAAGCCTACCAAAAACCGGATTATAAAGAAAATGGAGTAACATTTTAAATAACATTTGCGATATAAACTGCGATAATTTAACTAAATTAAGGTTTAAACTTATATGAATATGACAGGAACTGAAGTTTCTCATTACTATCTTCCTCATATCAGAATGAATCTAGCTTGGTCAAACGACCTTTTATAGGGACAATCTTTGTGGCCGATATAGTACAAAATATATCTGTTTTACTGTTTGACAGTAACCAGTTGTAATCCAAAACCTTGCGTATTGGAGAATATTCTCCAATTGGTAGACATAGAGTTGAATAAATATGAGGTATACTGCACGATACAATAGTAATAGAAATTTTAGCAACTCTATCGGTAAAGTATGTAGTACAAAAAAATAAATTTTGGCAATACAAAAAATTACCACATGTAGCGATAGAATGCAGAAGCAGAACATGAAAGAATGAAATTAATCTACAGTAAATTCGGTTTTCAAAGGATAATGTAACAAATATTATGGCCAGGACAGAACTGTATCGACACATTCAGACCTAGTGATTATTACTTCTGATATTAATCATATATTGCTATCGAGTGAGAAAGTTGGTACCATCTATAGCTCATGTGTTGTGTCATAAAACAGCGTTATTTTGCTGCAATAAACATTTTAGAGAAATTTGAAAAAAAGTATAAGTTATTAGTACACATTTCTGTGCACCTAGTTAAAATCGTAGTATCAATACAAGATACAATAAGGTTTAAGTTTATGGCTCACTTTTCTATGAGGAACTTGTTTTTTAAGCCATAATAATAGCAGAAAGGAATCAATGGTTACGCTCGGTTACGTGCAAGAAATTTGGACGATAATTTCAAGATAAAAAAACAATACGCTGAGATTTAGCTTACTATTTATTTCGTAAAAGAAGCTTTTTGTAGGCATATAACTGGTCATTATCAAGAAGTTTATGTAATGTAGGTACTTTTTTACATCACCTGTAATCTCTTTTTAACAAAATATTTTCTTTTTGTGTACCCGACCACTAAAGTTACTAGAAAATGACTACATTAAGCATATACGAGGATTCCAGTCAGTTAATTTTTTAGTAAAAATCTGGAGTTGAACCAAGTAAAAAGCCACTAAGGCTCTAAATAAGTAAAAAGACCACAATTTTTAAAAGAAAAAGGTGTGGAAATTAAGTAAACGTATAGCTATGTAAAAAAACCATCCCATTATTGGAAACTCCGTACTTAAATATTGACAGTTAAAGCAGTATAACCAGAACCTAGAAAAAGTAAATTAATATTTACAGTGAGACGGGCCCCAAGATCCGTTTATAAAAAAAGCAAAAAATGTTAATCGCGTCTGACCTAATAAACATAGACAAATCTCTGCTCCAGAAAACAAAGGATGAAACCGCGACCTTTTTTGAATTGGCAATTTCGATGTCTACCTCAAAAGAATTCTAAGAAATAGATGTTTTGTAAAAAATTACTAAAACTTCCGTCGAGAAAATACTTCGCTAAAAATAACATGCAAATAGTCAATAAAAAAAATGTTTATTCGTAGTAAATTTTATGAGTTATAACTTCATAGAATTTAATTTAAATTTGCATTCTACATGCTCATATGTTTCCGCTATTATAAAAAAAAATTGATAAAGACTGTGAATGAAAAATAAGTTCAAGGTGCCCGCATTAATTTTTTTAACTTTGATGGGTCAGGCTTATTTGTTACTTCTTGCCGACATTGCCTAAAGGTATTTTTTTAATCTTTTAGAAATACCCAGACAGTTTGACAAAAAGTCAAACTGAATTTTTCGTATTATATAAATTATTAAACAATTTACTAATATTATTAAACCGAGACGTTAAAGAGAATTTGTATTCTTGTTACCTTCATTGTTGCACCTAAAAATAGCACAAATGATTTCGACGTATAAATTCCTTCACTTGCTTTAGTATTGATTCTTACCAATTACACAAATAAAAAAATGTGAGCTGTTTGGTATTTAGAAGCCATATAAGGTTTACTTAGGTTACATAGTTTGAAAAATATGGAGCAAACTTAAATGAAAGTGGAGATAGGATTTATCGTCGAGTTAAACTTGAAGCTAATATTCATCGTATTATAAGCCATGGTATTATGTCTCTTTATTTGTTTTAAATAAAATTATATTTTAACAAAAAATTTTTATTCCTCAAGCTTACTAAATTTATACAATTTACATATTTACAATCCCTCCCCTTCTCTCACCTTATCCTTCTTCTTCCCCTACTTTCTCCATCTCTTGCACTTCCTCTTCTCATCGTGCCACCAATATTTATTTACATTCTCTTCATTTCCACAACTAAACCTCGCCACCACTTTCTTCCCCTTCATATTTAGTTCTCCTCTTACATATCCCGGCAGCCCTTTGAATTTCTCCATACTTTGCATTATACTTCCCCTCCCTGGTCACTTCCATTTTGGAAATGTGTAGCACCGGCAAAATAAAGCCATACGTACCAATAGGAAGAATTTAAAATCCGTAACAATCATATTTGTCATATTTTATTTGTGTTCATTTGCACAATTTCCTCTAAAACATTATTTTTATCATAGCTGAACATTTGATACCTCAAAATTTTTATTTTACTTTAGTTCGATTAATCATGGAATTTCCTAAACCAGAATACAACAAAATTCTGCAACTATATAAAGACAAAACATCTTTTACGTAGAATTAGAATTTGCGTATTGGTTTAAATTTTATTCTGTATTTTTATCCAATACAGTAAACGCTCTCTTATTCGGCATTCTCTCATCCGGAACGTTCTATTAACCGGCCCGGCACATTTTCAAATTCAAAATTTGTTGAAAAACGATCATCGCGTATCAGGCAGTCGGACATCCTTGATTATTTTAAAAATCATTAAAATATTATACAAAAATCATTAGTCTTGGTGCATGTTTTATTTTAACGTTGTGTGAACGAAAAAAGTTTCTTGGTAATAAATTTTTTTTCTATTTTTAATTTTTTCTTATAAATTTTATGTTTTCTTTCGCGTCCAATTTATGTACGTTTTATTATCCGGAAATTTTCGATAACCGGCAACATCCGAGGGGTAAACCGCTGGGAAGTTTGGTGTACAAAAGTTAGGAAGTAAAGGGAAATATAGGAAGTATCGAGGTAGTATGGGAAGTATCGAGGAAGTATGGGAAGTATCGAGGAAGTACAGGAAATATCGAGGAAGTATCGAGGAAGTTACGAAAAAATATTAAAGTCACATTAAAGAAACAACATTAAAAGCCACATTGGAATTATTACACTATTTTGTATTGTAAATCATAGATATAAAAAAAGATTTTTTGCTATGCAGACGATATCTTTTTGCGCGCGCATGTTTGTCGCGACCACGTGACGGCATGATAATATAACCTCAAAATTATTATTTCCAAATACGCTCGCAAATACGTCAT